>JBBPUI010001186.1:0-11538 GCA_038094615.1 Heimioporus aff. retisporus | reverse complement strand
CCCTGCCCATTGCACGTGTCTGCGCATCACGGTGAGAACGGTAGGCTCGGTAGGTGGCCTGGATTCTCTTTGCAGCTGAGATCTCCTCCTCGGTGGGTTCGTGTTCACGTATCAGAGCAGGTTCGTTATCCGCTGGTGCTGGTTCTTGCTGTTCGTCCTGGGCTTCGTCTAATTGCTCTTGTTCGACATCATGCTCTTCCGGCTGGTCGTTGTCTTCTGTATCGAGCTTTTCCCCGTCTTCGGCTTTCTCGGTCTGAGAGGCATGCGGGGCTCGAGGGACAAAGGTTGGTGCATCAACACGCAATTCCGAACGAGCTGCCACAAGCTGAGATGCCAAGAGAGACGGAATTTCAGAGGAATCTGCGAAATAGACGTGCTTGATGCGAGACAATCTGAGGGGCAGAGCTCGTTTCGGATCGCTTCCCTTGCGGAGGAGCTGCACTAGATCCTCGATGATCACTTTATTGTCGAGGTCGCTGTTCACCACGGCCTTCAAATACTCGCGCTCGCTTGCCTGCACATACCTGGGAATCGTGTGAGGTCGGGAAGATGTAAGGAATTGACAGGATAACTCACCTCCGATAGGTCCTGTGTGGTACTCCAGGTCCGGATGCGCGACTCAGTGCATTGAAGATGACCTTGACTTTCTGCTTGACCTCATAATTTAGCACATTGTAATGCACTGGAAATCGTTAAAACAAGGTCACTATCATAGAAAACCAGTCAAACGCACAGAAACAAAGGGCCCTGCAGCTGTCGAATTTGTCAGTGTGTCGTCAGAGTGAAAATTAAAAAGCAACCAACATTCTTGCGGTGAAGATATGGCAAAGAATGGGCGTTAACTTATTGGAATGCAGAAGGGTATATGGTAGATTTGTTTCTTGGGGCTCTAAAGTCAGACCATCGCCCTAGCGAACGCTCGGAACACTTACGGTTGGCAACATTTGTCTGTAGACGCAGTAATAACTCTTGCACACAGTCCAGTGTGGCTACAAGCAGTCCAGCACTAAAAAGCTTCGTACTGGAAAAATCCTTGTTCGAAGATAGCCAACCTCGCGGAAGGACAAGACCATCAAGTTGACAGCGGTAAAGCCGCCACGTGACGGAAAGCTTGCCCACGATTTCCTCCCAACAATCGCAGAAAACAGACAAGTCTATCACCTGAAAAGACTTCAGGACGTGCCTGTGCAACGACCTCAGTGCCAACGACCGACGAAAGGATTCCAATACCATACCTGACAAATTTCAATCCGGACGAAATGCAAGTTTGCGAGGTGCCGTCGAAAAGCCTGACGACGTCCTCGAGTAAATATTCACCGCTCGGATAATGAAACACCGGTGCCCTGGCGTGAGGTGCATTGAATCTGGCTTGGTTGATGCATTTAAGAGCGCTGGGCTGGTCAAAGGTAAAGAGGAGGCTCGTCAGCCTGAACACGGTTGTCAAGAAGTTCGAGCTGCCGGGACCAAGGTTATAGAGTGCATCCCGCACCCAATGCTTCATAACACCGATAGTTTCGTGCGCATCGGGTATAAGTGATAGATCGAAATCCGCGACAGATCCCTGGGCGTGATTTTGAGGGTTGAACGCCTCATAAAAGTGAGTGAGCCAGTCAAGGATGCTGAATAATAATATTAAGTCACTAATCCAACAAGAGCAGGTCGTGACGTACATTGGGCCCTTCTGAATGGTAAGACTGACCGAGAGCATGAGTTGAAGAATACATATTTGTTGTAGATAGATTCCAAGCCGAGTGTTGTATCGTTTGGAGTCTAAATCGACAGTTTTGACATGCTCCTGGGAGCAGTTAGCCCAATTGCAGTGGCCGGTGACGATGAATGGCAGACACTGCAAGAAGACCATTGCTTCACAGCAGACCCGGTTCTCCTCCTGGATTCGTTCACACAAATGTGCTGCCAAGTATTTGCGGAGGGCTGAGATAACATCACTTTTGGATAGGGACGTAGTGGCATATTGAAGGTACATGAAGCCATTGCGATCCCCCGAGGCTGAGCTATGAAGGAAGGAACCCAGCTCAAGGCTGTACTCGGTGTTCGAGATTTCCCTGATGCAGAATAGTTTCCTGATCCAATTAGCATTCAGCGGATCTGCATGGGATATGATGGAGTGGACAAGGCGGGCATATTCCAAGAATTTGGTCAAGAATCGTGACATCTCTTGGATCGTGCAAGACTTGAGTGGCGGAAAACGACTGAAGACATGATCAAGGGCGAGTAACGCCGCTGCCTTCCTGTCACCCTTGAGAAATGTATCCGCCAGCTTCTCGAGGCCAGCAAGATCACCCTTTGTGATGACCTGGAACATGGATATCTATGAAGAGTACAACATAAGAACCATGAATGTGGAAACCTGATGACTTACTTCATTGAGGTCCAATGGATCCAAGAATTCGGTGGGCATATCATGGACCAAACTCAGCAGTTGAGCAACATCTTGATCGGCTGCGACTTCTTTTGGAGGAACAGCAAACGAACACCGACGCCACAAGCCGTCCAATACAATAGTAGTAGCCCTTTGGACTGCCTCGGGTGAGTCCCTCTCCTTCAAGAAATCTTTGATTGCATCGAGTGGCCGGTTCTCCAGCAAATGAAGCTCGGCCGCTTCGACATTTCGTCCATGGGATTCCAGTAACGCTGCTCGTGCAAAATCAAGGTCATAATCCTCAAGGAATTCCAACTCTTCTTCGAACGACTGAAATAGCGGCAAATGTGGTCTAACCCCGATCATGATATCAGTCAAGTACGACCCTGTTCATAGATTGCCACACGCACCTATCGCTGTCTCGTTTACTACAATAATACAGGCGGCAGACGGTGTACAGCTCTTCTGAAGAGTCCGAAGGGATCTTCCGAGAGTATTTATGAAGGATTTCGAGCGTTTCGTCGAAAAGACCGGCTTTCCTGAAGCGTCTTGCGGCCAAGTCATATTCCCGAGCAGAAAGGTACGCAACAGCTGCTTTGGGGTCGTCACCAGCGCGCACATAACATTCTGCCGCATTACGGAAATATTGAAGCTTGTCCTTGCCCACCGGTGCCTCCTCTGCGCTTGCCGTGAACGCATTTGCAGCAGTGAGGAAAGCATCTTGCTGAGCCTTCGGCGATGCCACGCCGACTTTTGCACGGGCCACTTCTCGAAGATGGAAGGCCTCACAGATGGCGACCATGCGGGGTTGCGAAGCTCTAGCGAAACAATGCATCGCCTGGGGGTATCTCTTGTGTTTGAACAAATCATGACCAAATGATTCCCATTCGGCTGGAGTGGAGGACACTGCAAGGTGCGGAACATCCGTTCCAGGTGTGCAGTTCTGAACCTGACCTCGTGAAGTCCAGATCATCTGATACTATGTGAGCGATGCTGGGGCAAACAGGTTTACGATTTGTCTCTCACCCGCATAGTCTCGCTTTTGTCAGATTTGTCAAATATCCATAGGTTCTTCCTTGCTCGGGTAATGCCGACGTAGAGTAGCTTTAGCTGTACACAGTATCAGTAGATCTTCTTGATACGTCAGGTTTCACATACTTCGCTGCAAACCCCCGCAAAACGTCCACCATCCCTTCCAAAAGACGGTACGGGTATCGTGGACAATTCCCTTCCATCGATCTCGCCTTCCGCATCGTTCAACAGGACACGCCACCTTGAGATATCGACGGCAGAATCCTCAAAGAAGTTGTACAGTAACACCTACAATCAATGATCAATTCTATGCCGCATTGGAAGCATAGAGGCTTACGTCGTTGAATTCGAGACCTTTGCTATCGTATAGTGTCCTGGAGAGAGGAAAATTAATACCGCCACAAAGATTTAAAACCGCGGCCATCATCCTCTTACATAATCAAGCCGATTTCTCCTACTTCCTTTCGTAGTTTCTCCACCGCATTGTCGTCGCGCACAAGAATGCCTTTGTGAAATCACCTAAACGACGCGCGAACCTCGCAGTAGATGTTGTGCTTACATTGTTGGGCCCCGAATTCTATACGGCTTCCCCTTGAAGGAACATCAGAAATGGCAATGACAAGAAACAAATCAACGTACGACTCGCCAAATAGAAACTGTTCGTAGCGAACAGTGTCCTGATCCCAGCCACTAAAAAACACCGGTTTCAGACCATCAACTATCCCATGCTCGGGCTGGAGGCTATCGATCGCATCAGGCCAGAAATGGGTAATACGTTCGATGACACTGTGTGCACAGTTGACAATTCCACCATGAGAACGGTAGTTGATTGCCAACTGAAACACTGTAGGATCAGTAACGGCGCGATCCTGGATCAGATGGGCACTGTGCTGTTTCTATAGGATGACGGTTATACGCAGACTCGACTGCACTAGTTTAGATCAGCCCTCACTTCAATCCGGTACAGAAATGCCTTCAGGTCATCGAACCTGAAAGAGCTTCCTGCTGAGATGGTTTGCGCTGTGTCACCAGCCCAAAATAGGCCTTCGGGATTTCGACAAATGAGTCGCAACACTACAATGAGCGTGAGAACCTGCAAGCAATAAACCAAGTCGAGGCGCATACAGAGAGCATCGACAAGCAAGTTGTCTTGCGCCTCGTCGATGTAGCTAGACAGTGCGATATTCAGTAATAGTGCCTTTCATCGGTTGGTTAGTTGGATACACACAGGAAGTCGACTCTCCGTCCTTTGAATGGGGTACCTCCCAATAACATTCTCAGTATCGCGTGGGTTCTATCAGCGACGTCGTGTTGTTGACGTTCCATCTTAAGCTTGCAGTAAGCCTCAAAGAGCGCATAAAGCGTCTTCCTGTTGTTCGCAAACGTCGGGTTGGAGCGGGCTGGAAGGCTGCAATATGTCGTCTCATCAAGGAATCCGTTAGGACATGACAATGACGTCTCGGATCCCTTGATAATCCCTATGAGGCAATTAGACAAATAGTAATCAACTCGAAGCAAGATCACACACCCATGAACTCCGAGAAAACAAGCCATGGCTCTATGGTGCAGGAAGCAGGTCAGGCTCGAGTGACAAGCATGGAGCCATAACTTACCAAGGCCCTTTGTTAGTGGCTGCGGAAAGTGCGGCCAATAAGTTCGGGAAAAGACATCATAGGATACAAAGAAGTTTTCAGTCTCATCGTTGTTGGTGTTGAGAAACAACCTCGCGGCGCGTTGCACTTCAGGGTCGTCGCCACTGAGAACATCTGCTGCAACCATCCGCGCGAGCTAAGATCAAAGAGTGAATCGTACATACCACCCGAGAAACAGAGATTACCTTGTCAAAGGTCACAAAAAGTGGAAAGTGCTCGTCTTCTAACAAGCTGTACCTCTGGGGGATGTCGACTCGATCTACATCGTCATCATCCACCAACCCAGACTCGGTAGCACGAGACTGCATTCTTTTGAGGTCGTCGAGGGAATACCCAGCTAATGCCAAAGACTCAAGTAACTTCGTGAAATACTCTTCAACTTTGGTCGCTAAGACACGGGACTTGGTGACAAAGATCTGACGCGGCTTGGGCATATCACCGCTAGACATTTGCATTTCCCATGCTCGCTGGATTCCTAGCATCTTGAATAGCATCGTCGTGGTTTTGCTACACAAAAAATTAGGTTGGACTTATCCATAGATGTCCGTTTCACTATACCCAGTGCCACTCCTCCCCATAACATAGCAAGAAGTTTTACATTCTACAATTGTACGTTCATGAGGCCTGGAAATGGTAATGAATACTAGCTCCTGAGAGAGTGAGAATTACGCACGTGAGTTCAAAGACATGTTGCACATCTTGGTTGACAATTAAACCTGTCACGGATATAAACCACATACCCATTGTGCGCAAGAGCATACGCACTATGCAGAAACGCCTATGAAAGGTTATCAGTACGCTAACAAGTACTCTGGTCAGCATATGTAGGTACCTGCGAAAATGTAACATATTTCTCGAGACTGTAGGGCTTCAGCAGATGGCAAACATAGGGGAGAAAAATTTGCATACACGAGGAGGGAGTGTAACTGCAGATATATGAGCAAACAATCAATGACCAACATGTGCAAGCACACCTCTCCCATATCTTCGTCCGACAGGACAAGGGGCGTTGGTTTGGAATTGATTTGAGGGTCCTCAGGTGGAAAGGATGCAGGGAGATAAACGTCACCACCAGGGTGTACAGGGCGATTGCGGAAGATGCAGCTGCTCCAGGCATTGATTGGGTGATACCTCGCGTGGTGATGGGAAGGGAACTAACCGCCGATTGTATTCCTTGCCTTTCCCTGCGAGGTGCTGTCCCATGGCGTCCCAGATGCGATTTAGCTGCGTATGAGTATAGATGCCATATATTTTGATGACTGAAACGACGAGTTTACATGTAAAAGTCAATGAGATCTCAAAAATATAATACCCTGTCGTTCAACCTGCGAAACTGCTCAAAAAAAGCTCACATAAGATGTTCAGAAGTAGAGCTCACGTTTCCATCGTGGTCGGGGACAACATCAACTTGGTACTGTTCAGGAATGAATCGTGAGTTCCATTGTTACGGAAAATAAACGTACGACGAGACGAAGGTCTCTTTGCATTTTTGCCTCGAAGATAGGCACACCGGTGGATCCATTCAGCCTTTTCTGGTTTTCGTCAGAAAAGTGACCGTTTGAAAGTTGCCTATCACAATCATTAGTTTGTCACGTATTCATACGAGATAGACCGCACTTTATTTTCTTGACAACAATGGCACATTTCTTCTTGTCGCCGTTGGCTAGCTCTCGCAGCTTTTTCGTTGCGTCAGTACCGATAATGATGCGCCATTCTCCAAAGCCATCCGCATTCTCGAAATACAACGCGGCTTTCATGGGCTGAACCTTCGGGAAAGCAGATGGCTTTGGCTGGACAACCTCCACGACCTTGGTTTGTAGTGGCACGCTAGCACGCTCGACTGTCTCGTTGCCCATCTTGGTATACATGTCTTCCAATTTTTTCGCAAGGAAAGGTTCCATGAGAAGTTCAAGATAGAACTGTGAGTGTGTCAGGTCAAGTCAACGAATCAAGGAAGACCAACGGGTCACAGACCTTAAGAGCCGTCTTGAAGTCATCGGTGATCTCCCAAGCCATTTGAAATGCTTCCACATTACTCAACGGGGCTTTTGCGCCCAACTTGTAAAATGGTGTCATATCGATGGCAGGGGCATTGTCCTTGATCTTCCGCCTTAGTTTCTTTTGTTTTTTGGTGCGCACGAAGAACCCAGAGAACTCTTCATTATCTGGATCCTCATGATCAATTATGGGTGTGGCGTCAATGACCGGAGAGGTCGGAAACTCAGTAGAGCAAAGTAAGGAGAGAACAGGTGTGGCGTTCTCAAGGTAGGCTCTATAGTGTCCGATGGAACGGGTAGTGTCAGTAGAGAAGAGATCAGGAGGTAAAGCAAAAATGAAAGCGGAAAGTCTTTGGAGGAGGTCACTTGCGAATGAATGGTTGACAAGCGATGGATCGGTGGGAAATGCGTCCAAAATTCTGTCCACCAGAAGTCGACCGCTTGGCAAATCTAGGAACCACAATAAGGGGCGTCCAGGCGAGAGACCATAAATACAACTCACTCGAGACGACAAATTCGAAGAGGCTCGGCGCAGAGCACAAGTCCTCCACAACCAGGTCCAGAGGGGTGTCTGGTTCTGCTAGAAAGGACTCAAGCACCGTCGCAGCCGCGGTGCGGCCCTCGCTGCAAGCGAGAACGCTCGCAGCAAAGGCCTGCGAATCCAGGACAGTCATTCTAAGCTGAGTGCGCATCAAAGCCACGGATATCTCAAGACAAGAGAGATAGTAAAGGGCGCTAATTCTCGTCTGTTGGCCCCTCTTTTATGTAAATGAGGTCGCCACCGCTACCAATAGCAGCGAGAAACGAGGCGTTCTAATTTACAATGGCTCCCCAGCTGGAAGCCTAGAACAAAAGGCCTTTGATTACTTAATCACTGTGAAGACCGACTCGGAAAGGTTGCACTCCGAGTCTCGCATTAATCCTATACATACTTTTCAACTTTCACTGTTCCATTCCGGCAGAATGTCATCTCTTCGTTACGGTTTCCTTGCATGCATCTAACAGCTTCTATTGATTAGAGATCCAGGTACATGCTGCTGGATACTCGCGCAGCTGAACTGACGGGTGCCACTCCAGGCGTCGGAAAGACGTGTCTTCTCCGTTTCTACGACGATGCGTGGACGCCCTTCGTCATTACCATCGGTATCGACTTCAAAATCCGCATCCCAGAGCTCGATGGAAAATGCATCAAGGTGCAGGTTACTATATTTGCGTTCCCTCGAGGCGTTGTCGCTTGCACGCCGTCGCGCAGTGGGACACTGCTGGACAGGAACGGGTTTCGAATGATCATCACCGCTTATTGCCGCGGGGCAACGGGTGTTTTTGCTCGTCCATGATGTCACGAACGAGCGGTCATTCAACAATCCCGTGCTCCGTCTTGTTATTGCTGTGGCGGGTTCGCTCGGTTTTATGTACCAGGCTTCCGCGCGTGGCGCATGCCACCAGCATCAAATAAAATGTATCGGAAGGTGTAAACAAGATCCTCGTTGGCGACGAGTCCGATCGATGGACAAACGCGCCGTCGCCGAGGACCAAAGACGGGAGCTCGCCAACGAGCCCGGGATCAAGCTCATGGAGACCTCGGCCCAAGTGAACGACGGCGTAGAAGACGCTTTCTTCTTGCTCTGTCAATCAATTTGTATGCATGCTTGGCATTGCTTGCCTTTTTGTCGAACGCACGCCACAGAGTCCGCAAGCAGTGCTTCATAGGTTCCTGAGCACCAGATGCCGTTGGCTCCGCGGGTGGTCCTGGAACTGCTGCTTTCACCTTTGTTGCTTGCCAAGAGGTTTCTGTGCACGGAAACTCTTTTGTATTTGGACTGTGTAAACAATTCGGTGTATTTGGACCAATGCTATCGGTTGTACGAGCGAACCGTCGATCACCAAGCACAAACCCAATCGGCCTACACTGAATCACTTACCGCTGTTAATGTGCTCTTGACTGAGGCAAAGACCGTGAGTGACGAGGGAGAAAAATGGAGCACACAAACTTTGATGGACGGGACAGCACACACGGAGAAGCAACACGTTTCACCTGACGGCTCGACACGGTGCGAATAATCCTTTGATCTCCGTCCGCTGGGAACCAGGCCTGGATAATCTGGGTCCCAACGGACGGTGACCAAAAAAAATCGACTGCACGCTCAAGAACTCGTTCATCCCGTGCAAAGTGGCACATGTGAGCGTTAAAGCTCCTGGCATCTCCAACGCAGATGGACTCGCCGGTTTCTGGCAGCACGAAAACCAATTAGGGTGTCCATGCTGAAGAGCATCCACTCAACGACCTTACAATCATCATCTTTGCGGCTACCCCATGTTGGCGGTGACTGCGAACGTCGCCGAGTTTTCCCAGTCTCTTTTGGTGGTACATCATCGAATCTGTTAGTTTTGGCATTCGAACCAAAACCTCGGAAGGACACGGGTAAACCTGAGAAGTTACTTACCATCTCCAATCAACGAGGGCCAGCATCGATCTTCGTACTTGATTTGTTTTCCACTAGACCCTTTCGCAGGCTTCGGCCATTCACCACGCACCGTGGATCATGATTGTAGCACACGCCCTGAGCGTTGGTCCTGGAGCAATCTCCCTTGGTGAACCTGATGCATTATCCTCAAGATTCGAACAAGTGAGCAGTGGTACGGCGGGAAGGTTGATGGTGGAGTATTGGATCCGAGAGTCACTAGCGGCGAGTGCAGTCGCCAGCTGTCCCTGGCTTTGTTTTGGTCATTAGGTAATCAAAGCTACAAAATTAGGAAAATGCTCGTGCGGTGCCCTATCGATCGATATCGTTGAAGAATGGCCCCAACCACACCGTGTTAGCACCAACTAGCGCTAGTGACTGTCCAACGACCACGTCGGTCGAATCCACAACGCCCCGACACAACAGCCGAAAAAAAAAACGCGCGTCCACATCCTCACGCGCTCGAATTCCAGTTCCCGCCCCACCACCGCTTGATCCGCTCCCCACCCCACTCCTCGTACTCCTCCCGCGTCACGCCCACCTGCGCAAACGCGTCCGTGCGCGCAAACGCCGCCATGCCCTGCCACGCGTCCACCATCGGCTCCCACGAGAGCACGGTCGGGTCCGCGCACACCGGCTGCGCGACCCGCATCTCGGGGGACACGATGGGCCGCAGGGTGGCGTACACCCGGTCCCGCAGCCCTGGAAACCGCGACGGGCCGCCCGTGAGGAACACGTTCTGAAAAGCGCGTGTCAGCGCGCGCGTTCGGTCAGAGCAACAAAAAAAAAAAGAGGAACCTGGACGAGCCGCGCCTTGTCCGCCTCCGTGAACCGCGCGAGCACGCTCTGCAGTACCTCTCCGACGCCGGCAGAGTCTACACCCGCCATGCCCGGCGAGAAGTACGTCTCGCACACGCGCCAGCGCTCCGTGTTGAGGTGTATCCGGTTGTGCCCCGCAATGTTCCCTTCTTCGTACTGCGGCCGGAATGCGGAAAGGAGCGCGGAGCGTTGGGACGAAATCGAGGCGTGCGTGTGTTGCGTCGTGAACGTGGGGTCGTACTGGAGTAACTTGCTTTCGATGACTTGGAGCTGATTGTAATCATCCTCCTCGTCCGACGACACCGCGGCCGTGTTCTAGAGTAAACAGATATCGCGTTAGATTATCACGCTCAACGGGGAGTTGGACAAATATACAATCTTGCGATAGATGGCCCAGTCATCGTCGTCTGCTCCAAACATGTCCTCTTTGCATTCGCATGAGCATCTCAGCGCTCCAACAAGCCATCCACGAAAACGCACCTGCACCGTTCTTACGCTTCTTCTTCGGCACCCTGTCGTCCGCCGCCAGCGACGCAATGTTTTTCATCCGTGCCTGCGCCGCCGCGCTCTTGCGATCCGACAGCGCCGCCTTGCGTCTCTCCCGCTCTTTCATCTTGGTCATCAGTGCCTGACCGACCACACAGTCAGTCGACGAGGCGTGCGCGCGAAGGACGACGCACCTCTTGCTCCCTCCGCAACCGACTCGCCCATTCGCCGAAGTTGGCCTCCCGTTCTTCGTCGTCCCGCCTCTCTTCCGCCTCTTTTTCCTCCCTCTCCTTTTCTTTTTCACGTCGCGCACGCGCGCGTGCTTCCCACCCCGCTTTCATGAGTTTTTGCTTCTTCTTCTCCTTGATACCTTCTTCGTCGAGCTATTTTGACCGTTAGAAAAAGACTCTGAACACGACCGTCAAACACCCACCTCGGCATCCGGCACATCGACGAGGTTAAACGTCGGCTCCTCCTAGAGTGATTCAAGAACATGCCCGTCATACACCAACGCATCACGCACCACAGGCTCGTCCGCCCCCTCCACGTCCTTTTTGCGTGCCCGTTTAAGATCGTGCTCGAGCTTTTTGATCGTCATATTAAACGCAGCTTCGTCATTGAATCCTTCCGACTCCAGGGCTTTCTATATAAAAAAAGAGAGAGATTCCGTCCATCAGCACCCACACCGCCTTACAAACAAAACACGGACC
>JBBPUI010001185.1:0-11555 GCA_038094615.1 Heimioporus aff. retisporus | reverse complement strand
CAGTCTTTTATGGAAGGCGATGGCGTGCAGGAATTTTTGGATGCGATGCGGCGCAATTGGGAGGAAGAACGGATGGAAGAAGCTGTTAATGATGTTGATTAGACACAAAAGTAACAAGTTACGTAGATAAGATGCAATACATACATTGCCGTGTCCACAGATCTAATCAGAGTGTTAGTGTCCGTACACCTCCGAGGTCATAATTTATTTGAGGGATGCGAGTGGTCAGGTTTGATTCGGATTGTTCCGGCTCCGGCTCCACGAGTCGAGTCCGATCCGGCATGGTTGCGGCGTGTCGCACAGGATTATGCTATGTAGTACAACCCTCGGTGGGCCCTGAAGCCATAGCAGACACTCGCTCGACTTCCTCCTCATCATACAATGTTGGCAGAACGTATCTTGGATCACTACCAGCAGACATTCATCAACATTGCAAACATCTCTACTCAAATTCGCTATTTTGCAACGTCGGCGTGCGGGACGAGTAACCAAACGAGCAATCAATGTTTTATACTCCAGGTTCAAGAGTTCTTTGACCAGCTAGATACAATCCACACGTTTTCGCATACAATCCTCGATGCTATCACCCTCAATCGGTTTATCATTGATGGTCGAATAGTCGACTGGATGTTGAGCGGAGGGCCACAATTGTGCTTGGAAAAACTGAAAGAGACCCACGACATACTACAGCAAGACGGCAATATTCGGCCTGATAGGGCCCATCCCCGACCACGTCGGCCGAGCAAAGACATGCTCATTGCGTGCATGGCCCTCTTCAACAAGCATAAAAACCACTTTCATCTTTTGCTCGCACGTGATGTTTGGCGAGTCCCTTTGTCACATCTTCCAAATGTTGACCTGACCCGCTATTAAAACATTCAGGAACCGAGAAGGGATTCTAAACTGCACATCAGAAATCCGTCATGACCCCCAGCTGACCTGCGCAACCCAGAGCAACACGTATGTTTCATACGTGGAAAATCGAGTATTTGGTCTTTAAACGCAGTCTTAAACAGTGTAACAACAGACACGGAAGAGGAATACCATACAGCGAGAGAAGACGGCCCAGAAGACGAGCCCGAGAGTGGTCATTTATTGGACCCGAAACAAGCCCGCAAGGAGAATACCAACCGTAAGTGTGTTGAAACTTCGTTGGGCTAATTTACTAACATATCTGTCGCCAGAAAAAATATTGGAAGAGGTCATTCGATGGCTTGATGCGTTGGATTGCATGCAGAAACATCGTGATACTCTCCAGCTACGGCAAGAAGGAACATGCACGTGGTTCTCCAAGATATCCGCGTATGAAAAGTGGAGGCATGACGGAGAGCAATCGCTGTGGTTGAACGGTAAAGGTGTGTGCTCTCGCTCTCTATGATTTGTCATGATTGATACGGGACTTTCTGTAAATATTCAGCTGGTTGTGGAAAGTCTGTTTTTGTGTGAGTTTGTACGTCGTTCACTCGTCCCGATTTCGATATTTTGCAGTGCTTCCACAATTGAGTACCTCAAGAATACCCTACACATTGGAGAAGTTCTCGTATTCTTCTACTGCGACTTTCGTGACCAGCGGTCAATGGATCCCACGGAGCTCATGCGTTCCCTACTCTCTCAGCTGTTTCGCCATATGCTGGACCTTGTTGTCGACCCCGGCGACCTCCCAAGCAAAATCCTGCAACGGAAAGGCGAGGGTACGCTATCGCTCAGTGATCTCGATAAGCTGTGCGAACTTGTATGGCTAGCCGCAAGATGTTTTGATCGTCTACCCGTCGTGGTTATCGATGCGGTAGATGAATGTACAGATATCGACGCACTCTCGTCCACTCTCGTCAAACTTCACGGCGATGTTCGGCTATTGGTGACAAGTCGGCCTGACTCGATCATTCAACGTCATCTCTCGCCATTTCCATCGCTCTCCGTGGAAAATCTGGGAAAAGAGTTGGCTGAGGACATAGCGCTGCATATCAAGCAGGAGATAGATTCACGTAAGCATTCAAGACTAGCTGATCAAAAGATGAAGATGGAAATTGGCGAGACGTTGGGTCGAAAAGCGGACGGAAGGTAAGACTAAGCATCGCTCCACTCCAGTTCGCAACTAACCTGATTTATTCCCAGGTTCCGTTGGGTGCAGTGCCAGCTTGATGCTCTCGACCGGTGTGCGACCGAGTCAGACTTGAGGGATACACTCGACACCCTCCCAAAGGGACTTGAAGAGACATACGAAAAGATCTTGGAGGGGATTGACGAGCGGAAGGCGGAAGGAGAGGCCGCGCGGCGCATACTCGGCTGGCTTGTGGTCGCACTGGCGCCACTGCGTCTGGCTCAGATTGTCGACGGTCTCTCAGTTGATTTGGTTGAACCACAGAGCCGCAGTGAAATTCAGTCGCTGGTAGACAGGCTCTCGAGTCTCGTGTCGTACTCCGAGAGCACGGATGTTCTGACCTTGTCGCACTTTAGCGTGAAGGTACGTTTTGAGAATTTCGTGCGTTGCCATCGTTTCATGCTTTCTTCCGCAGGAGTACCTTACCTGCCGAACAACCTTGCCTACATATCAAATTGTTCCTCAGGTCGCTCACTCCGAGGTAGCGATTATGTGCATGCGTCACCTCTCTTTCCTCTTGAAGCAATTCCCCTCCCGTCTGAAAGTCACTCTAATGAAATCCTTTCCGATTCTCCCCTATGTGCTTTCTTTCTGCTTCGACCATCTCGCTCATGTCGACGTGGAGGCCATAATTGTCCTCGAATTACTGAAATTACTCGGAGCGGATGTTCGCTACTTCCCATCGCACTGGGAATGCCTCTGTGAACTACGCGAGGAAGAACTCGGATATCCGTATCCTTCGTGGCCATCGTCCAGACACGATTTTGAACTCTACATTCTTATCGCGTACTCGTCCGCCGCACTCCTTAAGTCATATCTTTCAGGTCGTCCCCTCAATCTGAGATTTGGGACGAACGCTCTCGTGTATGCAGCGGACTTACGGAAGACCGAGCATGCTCTTGTTCTTCTCCAGTATGGCGCGGAAGCGAACATGTGTAGCCTGACCATCGATGACTCGCACCAAGCTTCGCCACTTGAGGTCGCCATGGATCGAGGGGATGATGTACTCGTCGGGGAGCTCCTGCAGAGAGGATGTCTGGTATCCGACGAGATTCTTGCTACTGCGGTCTGTCTACCATGGCATAATACTCGTGTTCTTGTCAAGTTGACGCAGACCGACGCGTTCGCGAAATGGGTGGACGAGATCGGAGACAAGAAACTGTTTCGCGGGATATTTAATAGCGCGAGACCCGATTCGGGGGACAGCAAGAGGACTGACAAGGACTGCGTAGCGCTGGCTCGCAGATTGCGTGAGCTTGGCCAAAACCTGTCTTCTGACAGTCCATTCGGGGCGGAGCTCGTCGAGCGTGCGATCCATGCAGCACATACCTTGATGCTCGATTTTTTGCTTCCATCGGATAGACCAGTCCCCTCATGGATCCTCCTTGTGGCAGCAACGGGAGATACGTCAGAAACAGTGCCAATAGTCTCATTCTTGCTGCGCAGGGGAGTCAATGTACACGCCGTGATGCCTGAAACTGGAGACAGTGCGCTTCACCTGGCAGTATGGTGTCCTTGGGAACCGAGGCGACTAGAGCTCGTGAAAATGCTCATCGATGCCGGATGTGATCCTCACCTATTGAACTCACGGAATGAGACAGCATTCGTGCGGGCGGTGAAGCTTGGGTATATCTCCATTGCAGAGGCGCTACTCCCATTCATTGATTCCGTCCCTCCCGACATTTTATATCATGCTTTGCCATCTCGACGATGCAATACCCAAATGATTGAATGGCTACTACGCAATGGCGCAGATGTGCATGGCATTATGTTCGCCGATGCTACCTTCCTTCGACTCGCCATTATGGCGGATACGAGCTCTGACGACGAGGATGACGAAGATGACATTTATCAGACTGAGGCCGAGTGCCTGGGCGTGGTAAAATTTCTCGTTGGGGCTGGCTGTGATCCTGCTGCCCATGATTCAAAGGGCAAGACAGCTCTGGAAGCCGCGATCGAACAGGGATATGATTCCATTGTTGAATACCTACTATCATCTAATGTTCCAATTCCTCCGGACATCCTATCCAGAGCCATGTCATACTCACTCGAGGATACGCAAGTGGTGCAATCTCTTCTCCACAAAGGCGCTAATGTGCATACCCCTACGGACAATGGTGATACCTTACTCCATCTCGCCATTGTCCATCAGGAAGAAGGAGTGTGTTTAGCGTTCATCGAGATGTTCATCGAAGCTGGCTGTGATCCTGCTGCCTGCAATTCTAAGGGAAAGACAGCTCTAGAAGCCGCCATTGAACAAGGATATGATTCCATCATTGAATACCTACTGCTGTCATCCGATGCCCCAATTCCTCCGGACATTCTATCCAGAGCTATGTCGTACCCACTCCAGGATACACAAGCGGTGCAATCTCTTCTCCGCGAAGGCGCTAATGTGCATGCTACTACGGACAATGGTGATACCCTCCTCCATCTCGCCATTGCCCACCAGAACCAACAGCCCTGTTTGGACCTGGTGAAAGTTTTCATTGAGGCTGGCTGTGATCCTGCCGTCTGCAATTCCGAGGGAAAGACAGCTCTGGAGGCTGCCATTGAACAGGGATATGTCTCTGTCGTCGAATACCTACTGTCGTGCAATGTCCCAATTCCCCCGAACATCTTGCCCCGGGCTATGTCATGCCAATACCGGGATACGCTGGCGGTACAATCTCTTCTCCACACAGGTGCTAATGTGCATGTCACTACAGACAATGGTGATAACCTACTCCATCTCGCTATTGCCCACCAGAACCAACAGCCCTGTTTGGACTTGTTGAAAATTTTCATTGAGGCTGGCTGTGATCCTGCTGCCTGCAATTCTGAGGGCAAGACAGTTTTGGAAGCTGCCACTGAACAGGGATATGTCTCTGTCGTCGAATACCTACTGTCGTGCAACGTCCCGATTCCTCCGAACATCTTATCCCGAGCCATGTTATGCCAATGCCGGGATACGCTGGTAGTACAATCTCTTCTCCACGCAGGTGCTAATGTGCATGTCACCTCAAAAAATGGCGACACCCTTCTCCACCTCGCTATTGCCCATCAGAACCAACAACCCTGTTTGGATCTGGTGAAAATTTTCATTGAGGCTGGGTGTGATCCCATTGCCTGCAATTCTCAGGACAAAACAGTTCTGGAAGCTGCCATTGAACGAGGATATGTTTCTGTCGTCGAATACCTACTGTTGTGCAATGTCCCAACCCCTCCGAACATCTTATCCAGGGCTACATTATACCAACTCTGGAATGCACGAGTGGTGCGATCTCTTCTCTCCAATGGTGCTAATGTGCACGTCACTACAGACAATGGTGACACCCTGCTCCATCTCGCCATAGCTCACTGGGACAGACGGCACCGTTTGGACCTAGTGAAAATTTTCATAGAGGCTGGCTGTGATCCCGCTGCCCGCAATTTTCATGGCAAGACGGCTCTGGAAGGTGCCATTGAGAAAGGATATGTTTCTGTCGTCAAATACCTACTATCGTGCAATGTTCCAATTCCTCCGAACATCTTATTCCGGGCTATGTTATATCGATTCCAGGATCCGCTGGTGGTGCAATCTCTTCTCGAAGATGGTGCTAGTGTGCATGTCACTACGGATCATGACGATACTCTACTCCATCTCGCCGTTGCCCAACTGGACGAGGAAGGGTGTTTAGTGTTTGTTGAGATGTTCATTGAGGCAGGCTGTGATCCTGCTGCCTGCAATTCTCAGGGCAAGACAGTTCTGGAAGCTGCCATTGAACAGGGATATGCCTCTGTTGTCGAATACCTACTGTCGTGCAACATCTTAATTCCTCCGAACGTCTTATCCCAGGCCATGTTATGCCAATTCCGGGATACGCTGGTGGTGCAATCTCTCCTCCACGCAGGTGCTAATGTGCATGTCACCTCAAAAAATGGCAACACCCTTCTCCATCTCGCTATTGCCCATCAGGACCAACAGCCCTGTTTGGATCTGGTGAAAATTTTCATTGAGGCCGGCTGCGATCCCGCTGCCTGCAATTCTGAGGACAAAACAGTTCTGGAAGCTGCCATCGAACGAGGATATGTTTCTGTCGTCGAATACCTACTGTCATGCAATGTCCCAACCCCTCCGAACATCTTATCTAGGATTACGTTATACCAACTCTGGAATGCACGAGTGGTGCAATCCCTTCTCTCCAACGGTGCTAATGTGCACGTCACTATAGATAATGGTGACACCCTACTTCACCTCGCCATAGCTCACTGGGACCGACGACACCGTTTGGACCTGGTAAAAATTTTCATAGAGGCTGGCTGTGATCCCGCCGCCTGCAATTCTCGGGGCAAGACGGCTCTGGAAGGTGCCATTGAGAAAGGATATGTTTCTGTCGTCAAATACCTACTATCGTGCAATGTTCCAATTCCTCCGAACATCTTATCCCGGGCTATGTTATATCGATTCCGGGATCCGTTGGTGGTGCAGTCTCTTCTCCACAAAGGTGCTGATGTGCATGTCACTACGGACCATGGTGATACTCTACTCCATCTCGCCATTGCCCAACTGGACGAAAAAGGGTGTCTAGTGTTTGTTAAGATGTTCATTGAGGCAGGCTGCGACCCCGCTGCCTGCAATTCTCAGGGAAGGACAGCTCTGGAAGCTGCCACTGATAAAAATTATAGTTCTGTGGTGGACTACATGCTCTTATGGAATGCGACATTCAAAGGAAAGAGCACGCATCCGCGTCCGCGCGATGATACCGCCTTTCCTCCTACAAAGAGGCCTCGATTCGAATGAATGGACTCGCAGGTCGAGTACAACATATTTCACGTCTCGTTTTAACGTCTACTACCGTACGATTTACCATGCATACGATCGCCAACGAAATGTTACGAAAGTTTGACATGTCCTAGAATATCAACTATCGTTTCTACCTACCCGAAACACCCCCCAAGTATGAAAATCTAGCAAACGCATGAACGTTTGAACACCGACACGTTACTGACGTCGGAACGACACAGGTAATGCACGGCCCTATGGGTGGTGGTCATTGGCTTCCCTCCTATCCTAATCATGTGAAGATCACTGACTGTAACAGCCCCATGCATTACCAACCGTGATTGGTTCTCCCAGCAGGTAACAAGCGTCAAGGCGCACATCATCGGCCCAAGTACGTGACCTAGACGTGGAGGAAAGTAAACACGGGTCCGTTTGCCTCGCGAGTTCGAGCCCCTCGAAGCTCGTGCAGTAACTGCAGTAGAACAAATACGTCTTTGCGTTCCGTGTCATCGTGCATCCGATATCCCCGTAATCTCCCAACTCGGCCAGGCCCTTCCTGCATCGAAAAGTCTGAGGTACATGGCCAGTCTGACTACGGGACACACGGCGCACGAGCCCGACCGACGGCTTTTCTGAAAAGCTTCTGCCCGCCGTCGGAACATCTTGCCAGACCTGCGGTGATTGCAGGGTCTTCAGGCAGACGATGTCGGGAACGGGTGCGCCGAGCACGCTCGGCCTCGTTCGCGTCCCGCGAGATGGTAGGGTCGGATCGAATTTCCAGCAAAACAAGGTATTTGGCAACGCCCTGCAACGCGGGCGTGTAACCCACGACTCGACAAAAACCGCGTTCGCTTAATGGCGGGGCGCTCGATTTATTGATGCTCTTTGCCGACCGGAGGATTGACAGCAAGTTGGCCAAAAACGGTGCACCGCGCGCGCGCGCCAGGGATTGTGCAGGGATCGCCCCACTCACTACGTCCTGCGAGGGATCCACCGTGCCGGCGCGCAGCCGCGGCCGTGTGTATGTCCGTGCGTGCGTCGTCGCGGTTGAACGGCCGCGTCGTGTTCGTGGCGTTGCGACGCACTTCCCACATCGGAATCTGGACACACTGCAAGCCGAGCGTCGTCCACGTCCGTTAGGTTACCTGCGAACGAGTCAGTTTGTCGTACATCGTACATCGTACATCATACATCGTTATCAATCATGACCATGTCAAAGCTCACGGTGGATCGGTCGCAGGTCACGGACCTGTGGGGGTGAGGACCAGCCAGTGCGGTGTAGTAGAGGCACAAACGAAGGAAGACGTGCCGAATGTTTGCGCCACAATGTAGCAAGGCAATCCATTTTAGGATAAACATTAGTAAGGTCCTAGCTCCCCTCAAACATCATTTCATAGAACTTGTCATCATCTCGCCAGTGACACTATGTGGCCACGGAATTCCTCTGACAGTGGTAACAGAGACCCACCAGACATGGTTGAAGATGACCCACAAGACCTGAAATCCTCCAACTCTTCCACATCTGACTCCTCAAAGAGTAGGGATTCATATATCAGCTCAACAGACTATGAGAAGAGACAGGGTGCTTATGAGGGACGTTGCACTATTACAAGTGAGGATGGTGATGCAGTGGACAGATCTCATGTTGTACCAGGAGCAATTCCCACTTCTATGGTAAATATGATTTGCTTCTTGCTGGCACATAATTATGGCTGAGCCAATGATTGAACCACCAATAGGTTACTGCATTAGAGTCTGCATGGGGACTTGATAGGCTAAATTTGGACAGTTACTTCAATTTACTTTTCTGTAAGTATCAACTTCAATGCTTTCTGACACTTAAATTAATACAATTTCTGTAGTAAGATCAGATTGGCACATCTATTTCAATCATGGGGGTTTCATCCTTGTACCAGAGCTCCCAATTTTGGAAATCCTCTACAAGCATTCTACTGAGTCATGCAAAGCAAACCTCAATGAAGTCAGTTAGTTATTACTACCTGTTTCTTTTCTAGGTTAACATTACCCTGGTAGATATTTTCACAGCATGAATTCAAATATCACCTTCTGCCAATGCCTCATTTTAAGCCACAAATACACCACCTAAATCCAGTAGAAAAAGGATATCTATACACAACTCACTTTCCACCATATCATGACCTTGGTTTTCTCAAAAGCCATGTCAAGCCACATTTCATCACTTTTCGTGCAGCTAAACGAATGCAAAAGCTTCTCATTAAGGATTTCATCAACCTCCAACTCACCCTGTTTGAAATCTCACAACAGGATGATCCAAATGTGACAAAAGAGTCAGCAGCCTGGCGATTAACACTGATCAATCACTTGTATAACCTTTGGATGCAACCATCTCATTCTGATGACTCCACTAGTACCTTGGATAATCAGTCAAACACAAAGGATAGTTGCCTGTCAGTGCCACCTGAAGCATCTACAAGCAAGAGAAAACTTGAGGATATTAGATCAGAGAGAAGTGGCAATGAAGATTTTCTACCTTCTAAACGGTTGCACAGGCAAAAATCACCCTTGGGCTGGCCTAAATGGCAACATCAAGACTCACAGCTGCAGGATGAAGACCTGTCACTGGCAGTCCAAACTTCTCTTGACTCCAGCAATGACTCTCTGGGTGATGAATCTGATGACATATCTTGTCCCATACCCTGGAAGAAGAGGATATATGATTGGAGAGAGCATTGTCATGATGCAGTACTTGCATCCAAGAGCAATGGATGGGACACCCACTACATATCTGATGATGATGACTCAATCCTCACACTCTATTTCCAGGAATAAAGTCATCCATGATATCTTCTTTGTTCCAACTTGAAACTCATTTCAAACATGCCAGAGAGGGTATAAGAATTTGGACATTGTGGTTGTCCACAACCTTCCTGACATTCCATGTAATATCCCTTTGTGGCTTCTCCACTCTCTGTTTCTCTTTGAAAATTTCACTGTCTGCATTACTTATTATATTTTGTGATTATTTAGTCATGGTTACTCCTACTCTATATTTCCTTAGTTTGACCTCCTTTTATTGCACCTGTGTTGTAACCTGTAGCTCAGCCTTTTCTGGTCTTCATTCAGTGTCATTGTATTTTTTTTTTCTCACTTAGGCCATGTTCTGTACAATATATATGTTTAGTGCACCCCCATGGGCTCTGGAAAAATCACTCATACACTCATACCCCTTCTCGTGGGAGACCACTGCTGTAGCATCTTGAGGCATACAATGTCACAGATGAGCACATCATGTATACCTGCCATGGTCATGTCATGTTAAGACAGTAGGTTTGGTTCAAATTTCCAAGAAGATGGGCCACTATGGTGCCATGTGCAACAACAACCATGTGACCCTCCATGAGAGCCTGCACACCCTCATGGACTACCTTGACTTCATGCTGCTCCCCAACCTCCCCTTTGTCGTGCTCTCTCATGAACAGATCTGCAGTGCGCACATCCTCCGTATGCTCTTTGCCCACCCAGCATGCCTCCTCGACAAGCTGCTCAATCCACCACTCTCCTTCTCTGCTGCCACCATGACCTGAGAACTGACACATTTGCATAGTACATGTGCAGCGGCTGTAGACGCAGATGGCCAATACACGCTCCTTGCGGCCCTCAGGGCGCTGCACACCGCCTGCACGCTGCGCCTGGACACACGACCACTCCTTACAGACGAGCACAGAGATAGGGTCCCTTCGCCACTACTTGTATTCGTGCACAATGCTGGAGATGTCCTTGAAGATTATCATCAAGGTCTCTGGTGGAAGGAGGATGGCCTTGTGGTCGGATTGAAGGCGGGACAATGGATCGAACCCAGACAACGCACCCGATGGAGAAGCTGCGAGATAGACGCTTTTCATGTGTTGGGGCATGAATAGCTGGTGATCCTGGATAGTATCTGTGAGGTTCTCCTCGGGCATCATTATTCTTGATTAAACCTACCATAATTTTTTGTCAGGTCAATAAACATCGGCTGCCCCAACAACCCTTGATTGAATCGAGATATGTTTTGTGATGCGCTTCGAAATCTATCTTCTCAATTCAGCTGGTGGCCGATTCAAACCAAACTTTGAAGTTGACTGCAGTTCAGCGACAACACTAATTGCTGGTGTTTGTCAACTACTTTGCAAACATGTGAAAAGCCAGGCGGAGTCCCTTTCGTTCACCTTCGTTGAGTCGAACTCGAACAATGTTTTCCTAAAAAGTATGCTTCGGTTCACTTCAATTCACTTCATGCGACTGATCCAACTGTGTCCAACTCTAATTTGGCACGAATCCTCCCCAAATCTAACATAGTGGCGAAAAAACCCTCTTAAGTTCTGCCTAGTAACTGTGGGTCTCTCATGAACATCGCCCCTGATCTAGGCATAACCTCGCCAGTCGGGGCCATGCTGCCCACAAGCGTAATATCTAAAGTAGGTCCCCTTTGAAACCCCGACATGCACGTATGCCCTGCACTGAACTTCACTGCGTCCCTGCGCTGTGCCTAAGAGACCTGATGGTCTTGATCTCCCAACCCGGCCGAATTTCCCCCACAACTGCCTTGAGACGGGTGTTTGAGCGCAGGACGCCCCATCTGTCGTAAAGGATCAGTCTCACCATGGGGAGTGCCATGCGCGAGCAGCCCAACCGGAAGGCGTCTGCCCGTCGTCGGAGCATTTCCTCGGTCGCCAGGCGGGGGGCGAT
>JBBPUI010001184.1:0-11559 GCA_038094615.1 Heimioporus aff. retisporus | reverse complement strand
CGCGCGTCAGCGTCTTCGGTGGTGGTGGTGCTAAACACATACACACGTCAGCCATCCAACTCCTGAATCCCAACGAGAGAGAGAAAGACCTACCCCGCGAACGGACGGCGAGCAAAATCACACCCGCCACGCCCACGAGCGCCATCGTGGACAAAAACACCTTGAGGCCCTGGCCCGGTGGGCTGACGGGCGTTCGAGGACCGTGCGGACCGAACGCGACGTAGTAGCTGCAGACCGTCGAAAAAGTTAACGCAAGGCGACAGGGAGACGGCGGACGACCCGGTTACGCACCTGCCTTCTTCTCATCCACCGATAGCGACTTCCAGTCCCGTTTTGAACGTCCTCAAGCTGTTGTTGCACCATTGCCTGGCCCATCTTGGACGGCTTTTCCCACTGCGCCTCGACGTCGTTCAGCAAGATAAGCACAGGGTTCGCTGACGATGCGGAGAGGGTGGATGCGGACCGCCCGGAAACAGCGGTTGAGGTGGGACGTCGTAGGGCGAGACGGTGTACATGCGCGACACGGAGGGATTACATTGTAGGGATAGCGACCAGCAGAAGTGTGTGTGGGTGTTACAAGACGAGCGGATTTAAGAGCAGGAAAAAAAAAAACCTCAGCCCGACAAGGAGCATAGGAACAAATTTCTCCTTCTGCCGACTGTCAAGGATCAATCGTAGTGAGTAACGTGTCTGTAAAACCATGCGGGATGGCTAACCTGGCAGTTCGGTCGACGCGGTCACCATATATGTGCGTAGTAGCGACCGCTCGAGCCAGTACATGAGCGTTATGGGCACTGTAATCACTCCAATTAGGGAGTTGCAAAGGGAAAAACACATGAATAGTAAAAGTAGATGTCCCAAGGACTAAGGACCGAATAAGACATCAGAAACGAGGTGTGGAGGGAAGGTAGAGAATACCAAGCCGAACAATGTCACTGAAGCGTGGCTCCGTGACAAAAGAGTCACGGATTGTCCGGCTTGCTTAGCCGGTGCGCAGCATCCACCATTCACAACTCATCTGTCCAAAAAGAAATCGGCTGCAGGATGATATATTCCAGAAAATATACAGACAATATATACAAGAAATTTACACTTGGAAGTTGTATTCTGGTTTGCATGCTTAGACGACAATGATAATACCGAAGGAAAAGCCACGGGAGGGAAAAACAAGCGTGGCCCTATTGATCAAAATCTTCTTGAGAAAGTAGACGTCCTTGAAGAAGCTTCCCCATGTGTGTCGAGGAATACTCCATCCCTTTGCAGCGCAGGTTCATCAGTGTCTTGAGAGCAGCAAGGGGTGAGCTTGCGAAAGTATGTGCGATCTCGGACCGCACAACACTCGTGGGATTCCGATTCTTCGGCAAGATGAATCCGTCCGGCTCCATTATGACCCCTTCGATCCCTTCCAGGTCTCTTGCATACACACCAAGGAAGCGACATAACCGGATATATGACTCGTAGTCATTGAAGAATAGCTGCCCAGCAAACACGTTTAGCTGATCTGTGAAAGCAGAAGAAAAACACCGTCCACCCGGGAGCGCAGGGATGTTGTACAATCCTAAATCGTTGCCTGGCTTCATAGATTTGGTGATACGGGCTGTATACAGATGGAGACGAACATTCTTGCTCGATCTGATATCCGGAAGTAAACAATTCGCTTCATAAGGACTGAGGATGACGAGAATGTCTCCAGAAGCTCTTTTCGCAGAAACGATCCAGTGCACGGGGCGCACATAATTGTCTATGTTCCCTTCTACTTGGACAGTATTTGCAAAGTCCGCCGTTACCAACACTGATTGACTCCAGATGTAGGCCTCACTGGTTTTTGCGGAAGTCGAACAGAGGGTATCCCAGGCTGGAATGAAGAAAGTGGACCGCTTCCCAAAGGATTCAGCCCCAGCAGGAACGATGCCAGTCTTTACAAAACTGACGACGTCAGGATGGACCGAATGGCTTGCTGGAAGCGCCCCCGGGGGCCGTTCCACTTGCCGCTTGCGTCTGACCTCATAGGCAAGCTCTCGCTCTTGTACATGTTCTTCGTCTAACCCCACGGAAGATAGCGATAGAATCCCAAGATCGAGACAGCGCTGACGAATCTCACGGCTCGCCGGGAGCGAACAATGGGAGGAGTCGCGAGGTTCATAAAGACTTTCCAGGCTCTTTGCCTCCGGTTGAAGCCAGCTGTGAAGTAGTTCCTTCGACGTTCCCCGGCCTTCGCAGAAATCGATCCAAGCAGAACATCGGGACGCATGGTCGGCTCCCTGTTGTACCCAATGAGGTGTCCATCGACAGACATTTTCCCATGTCTCTCGTATTGCCCAGTGCAGAATATCCATTGTCTCTACGATACCTGATGAGCTCTCATATTTTCTGGACAAAGCGCGGATATGTTGATCAACTTCAGGAGGTGCAAAAAACATGATGGAGTGTCCATGTCCGAGCTTCCGCATCCGCATACAACCTTCGAAGCACATAATGAGAAAAATAAATGATAGCATATAATACACACACCTTGAACCAGATGATCCTTCGTGACCTTGGGACCCAACGTGACTGCAGCTCGGAATCCGCTCGGAAAACCGATGTCTGTACCACGTGTATGAGCATCATCAAGATATATGACACACCGGTCTATCTGCTGTGCAAACGGTGACGATCGCAGGAGTTGTGTGCCCCCATCTCGCATGCACACCATCAGCTCATCGTCCTCGCTGAAATAAACTGCAGCGGAGGCACCAGGGCTTACATCCAACCATGCTTTGGCCAGTTCATAATTTCGAAGATCGAGCACTTGGGCGCCGACGTCCAGCAATACACGGATCTCGGGATTCTGAGCAACCAAGTTCTCGAGAAGTTCTTGCGTGGTCCATCGTGGCCCATCCTCATGGTTTATACACATATAGTGGTTGTTCTCAGGCTGTAAAAGATACGATAGAACCTTTGCATTGGTTCCTCGTTGGTGATCGGCATCGCGTTGTGTGATATGCGAAGGAAATAGATGCTGGCCATCATTTGTCCCCGAAAATCCTGTGATATGGTTAACATAAGGGGATTATATCTCGGATATCATCCCAACTTACCGGTCGTTGGGCAACTCTTTTTCTCTACCAAATCCCAAGCTGAGCTCGGGAGCTTCGAAGGAAACACTTTAGCTTCTCTCGGGAATACAACATTTGAGAGGTAGAAATTGATCGTTTCCTGGTTTGATGAGAACAGAGGTACCAGATGCTGCATCCATTGATTCAATGAATTGACATTGATGCCATTTATGGTCTGCAAAATCTCGGGTACGGTATGGCGCACTCTTCGCAGCCAGAGTTCATATTCCAGAGATGGATCATGTTGTGCAAACAACACCTCGAAAGAAAGCCTCAATTGATCTTCCGTGAGGCCAGCATAGTAGTATGATAAGCAGGTAAGGATGATGGTGGTGTCTGGATGTCCAAACTCGGCTTTGTCTGCTGGGACATCCTTTGCTCGATATGGGACCGCGAGCATGGAGCGGGATGGATCGAGACCGTAATCTACCCTCCAACGCCGTTCCATAAAAGCATGTAAGAGAATGCCAGTGGCTAGGAGGCCACGCAGCAGCAGCAGATCTCTCCATATGGGGGTCTCCCCAAAACGTTCCTTCACCAGTTGTGCCTTCGGGGGAGGTATATCTTCACATGATATAAAGGTTCGAATCGCACGCTTGAGGCCCTCGTGGAAGTGGAGATGTTGAAAGCTGATATTCGGAAGAAGACCATTCATGACATCATTGATAATCCGTGAAATCAATGTTTCTCCGGCGTCTACTCGCAGAATACGGAAGTAGGAAAAGGAGCCGATCGTCCCTGGTTTATATGCCACTCCATGTGAAAACAGTTCCTGCATGGAGGACGCATGTTTGCTCACGAGACGGAGAATTTGCTGAGTGGTGGTCCATCGCGCGGGGGAGCCTTCGAGGTGTTCCTGACACCCGGTGGTGAATATCAGCTGAGACCGGACATCAAGGATCTTGTCGCTTTCATCCAGAATGTCCCGTGAATGGGTGTGGAGCCACTTCTGAAGTTCCAAAAGCTTGTGCCCTACTTTGTTATCTTCTCGGTACAACTGTTTCTCTACGCTCGATAGCTTGAGGGACAGAATATGCTCTGGTTGGATGACAACAATTCCACGCTCCTGCATGCACGTTAGCATTATTTCACGGAGGGCGTCCATCATCTGATCGTCGGCCTTGAGAGAGCGAGAGAACGGAAGGTAGTATATTCGTCGCTTGGCGAGTCCGCTGAGGCGATCCACCAGAATGTGAAGTGTCTGCCTTGCCAGCGGTTTTGGAACAACAACACGAACGAGCTGTTCTCCATTCGCGAGGATGGCAGCGACGATGGGAACAATTACGGATGACTTTCCCTCGCCCATATTGAGTTGCATGGCTGTGCTCTCACCCGAGCGAGGTGATATCATTTTGCTGGCAACCTCGACTTGCACCCGGCGAATCAAAAAGTTTCCTTGCAACTAATGCGGGGGAGGTGCACGATGTCAGCAAGCGTCTATGCACATTCACGAAAAGCGAGACCTGCCTGGATAAGTAACCGATCCGGATGCACCTCATCATCCCATCCATCACATCCATTGTTCCGAAGTTCCCCGACAAGGTCTTCACGACGACCATCGAGATGCAGGAGAACTAAGCGTCGAGCGCGTTGTACTTTCTGTGCGAGAAGAGCTAACCCTACAATACACATCTTCCAATGATTCGGCAGGGTAACTGGCGAGTTTGACGCGAGACACCGAAAAAGAGTGGTGGCTGTGATGTGTGGCCATTGACCGGCCAGTTTAATGGCTTCTTCACTTTTATTCCTCGGACCAAGGCATCGCTGGAGGTGTCGAAGAGCCTCGATAAAAATGGTTCTACAGTCAGAATAGTGTCTTGTGAGTGCCTCTGCGGTTGGAAGCTTCATCATCCCATCATTTACAAGGGATACCTCGCGTTCAAAGGATTCTGCACTCGCACGGAGCGCCGAGAGGTATTGATGGTGAAATGGGTTTATTGCGTCCGCAGTAACACGGGCGATGAGTTGATGTAATGACAAATTGTCACCCTGGTGTGCGGCATTCGCAGGGCCAGCTCCATGAGAAGACAATTCCGGCTCGAGTTCGTTCAGCCGTGGCGCTGGTCTGGCGAATAACTCGTGTATCGATAGCTGCCATGGGACCCTCGGAGGTACGCTCCGCGATGGACGAACAGAATACGACGGAAGCGTGTTAGGCATTTTGGTGATATGAGATTGTAGCGAAGATAAAATCGTCTGAACACAGGCCACGTGTTCTCTGAGTCTGAGATTGCGATAGGGACTGGAAAGGTGGCGCTGGACTTTGGCTATAAACCTCGGCACGTCGTACAGGTCGGGGTCGAGCAAGCCTGGCGGGCATGTTTCAAGTGGCCAAGCGGACGCCAACTCTGAAACCGTCGCGTCAGCATCTGACCGTCGTCTGTCCTCGTATGCCTGGCGACGCCCATTTTTAACTATCCAGCGTTCCCGGGTCGAAATTGGGCCGAGTTCAAATGGGTAGGCGCACTCAATGACGTATGAGTGCAAGGCTTTGGCAGAAGGTTCATATCCGTCCGTGAGTTGATAAAAACCATATTGCGGCGAATCCAGTGATCTGAACTGTGGGTGCAATGCAAACACGACGAATACGGGAATCAGGTCGCTGAGGTTCGGTGAGGCGTATGCCATAGCAGGTAGGGAGAATAGCATCTGAGACCATTTCTGCTGGTTGTCTTCACGAAGGAGATTATAAATTTGGAACCATATTGATGGAAGATCAGGCTCAGGCGTTAGCCACGATTTGTCATATTGGAGAGACAATACAGCGCCTTCGGATACTCCGGACACTCTATTCCATGTTTTCATCATGTTCCATAGATCCTTTCCACTTGTCACATATCTGCGTTGAATGCAAGTTGCCGCGAGGTAGGCGCGATGCTCGCCCGAAGAAACGTCCACCAGGTCACTTCTGGCATACTGGCTGTCAGCATTTGTCGCAAGTGGGTGCTCAGAAAACAGAGGGGGATAGAGATACGCTGCACGCCGCGCAATACGTTTGTGAAGGTGGTCGTCCTTCGATGGAAACTTCTCAAATAAATGTCCCGGTGAAATCTCCTGATAACGTTGCATCATTTCACATCGATGCTTGATATCCTTGCAAAGGAAGTACAAGTTGCAGTTCTGTGAACTTGCCGGTAGGTCGTGCCAGTTCACCTTTTGCATGGAATGGGAGGGGTTCCACGTCGGCGATGGACTTAGTGACGCAATCAGGTGAAGGAGCTCTACGTCACGACGACTAAGCTTCACGGCGGCTATACCACAACTGGCCGACTGGAGCACAGACAATGCTTCCTCTGTGCCAGACCTCCCTGTGAGAGGATCCTCGCTGCATCCGCTCGTCAAGGCATGCAGGTAGGTACAGTATAACTTGCTCGTCAAACTGCCATCCCCCATCAAGCAACCCAGCTCGGAATCGACTCTGTATGTCTGGTACGTGATGTGATCATGAGCAGAATTATTGGGGGCGATTTCGACATGAACGTGATGGCCATGTATTCGAAATGAAATTTCGCCGTCAGGGATCAAAACATATCGTGGGAATGTGTCGACGTATTTGACCTTGGGTCGAAGGACGAGCTGATTGACCAGTCCGAACAGGGTCCCGATGGATTGGTCTTCATCATAGACCATACCCCGAATATTGCGGGATTGGAATTCTCCATCCTCATCAACGTAGAAGGATATATCATAACGTGGCAAGAGAACAGAAAGTTGTGATGTAGATTGTCTGGGCCCGGTTGACGATGCACTGATGATAAGATTCTGTGGTGCAGTGAGTGGCCTGAAGAGCCTTGAAACTACCTCCCACGACCTGCTCCGAATGTCTACAAGATGTTCATGGCCTTTCCACATACGATATTTCCCGGGGGTACAGTCAATTCTCCAGTTCTCTGGTGAGGTCTCCCAGATGCTCCTGAGAGGACGAACCTCCATGATTGAGGTAGACAGGTCCAACCAATGAGCATATCCATCCAGTAGCACAGCTGGTAAGTCCCCTTGCATTTTTTCACGAGGAATAAGCTGAATGATTCTCGAATCATCTGCCAGAGTTCGTTTACTTCTTGCTCGGATCATGAGGTCCTTCCCATCATTTCTGAGAGAAAAGGACACCTACGCAGGGCAGATGTCAGCTTAGATGTTTACATTAAATCTTCTGGGATGTACTGACCTCGTGATCAGATATCAAACTTCTTGTGATATAATCCGCCCCCGAGAAATCACCCTGTGTGACTATGAGCATTTTCTGGACGAGTAGTCGGTAAGCATATTTTGTTGAGGATACGGAAACGTACCTTGCCAAAGATTAGTCTGTATAGGGGGTGCTGCATAAACGTATTCGGCAAATATGGTCCAGTCTGTTTCCCATTGACCAAGAGTGACCCATCAAGTACGTTGAGTCGTACTACTTGAGGATGTTGGTCAACTGGCGACGTGGCCACGCACGTAACCCAGCGAGAGTCCGGCGACACAATCCACTTTGAACCTGGCCTGTAACTGGGCCAGACCTTCTGAACGACAATATTGATTCCTTCATCACACGAACCGGCCCGAATGAGCTCGCCCACAACATTCTCGAGGGCTAGCGAAAGGCGGCGGTCCCGGCCAAGGAGCAACTGCGAATACGCGGACAGGTAAGAGATGTTGGTGGGTGCATAATCATGGATCATCAAAGCAGAAAGAAAAAAAGCTTCAGCATCCTCTACTGAGCGGAAGACTTTAGGAACAATGGCTGGATCTACATCGAACGTCCCACGACAAATGGCGGCAGTTTCCCATAAAGCCCCACAAAACTTTTCATCTCCTGGGCGTTCCCCAAGTGCCGTTGATAGTTCTTGTACCCACCCGAACACCTTGTTGCGTACGGTAACAAGGAGTCGAATGACTTCCAGTGAAATGGCGAGATCAATACTGGACGCGAGTAGACGACGGAGTACGAAGGATATGGTATCCATCGTCACTCTCTCCATCCAATTGCCTTCGACATCCCGGGCCAGGATCTCCAGCTCATGCAGAAGTACTGAGCAGAAAGTGGGCTGTCGAATCTCTCGATGCCATACCCAGTCCGAGTCGTTAGTTCCATGTGGACCGAGTTGAGAAACTGCCTGTGCGATCAACATGTGGACCTCGTGACGACGAAGGCTTAATGACCGCCCTCGAAGCTCTCGTAAGATGTTTAGCCATTGGAGCAAGCCGCCGCTGCGAAGATGTCCAAATGCCATAAGCTCGTGGACGGAAAGATCCTCGGGACATTCATTTTGACGTGCCATGACTTCGTTTGATGTGTGCAAAGTGGAGTCCACATACTTTTGCAAATTGACATATGGGCCATTTTCAAGCTTATATGTGCAGTACTTAAGCTTGCCCTTGCTGAGATGCAATACTGAAGCGACCGCAATACCGGATTCCCCGTCTGCTGCAAATAAGCTCCGCGTGTCGTGGGTACAAATGTGTTCCAGTGAGGTGGGAATGGATATGCACCGGGCTGCAGGGTTGCCATTCATTTGCACGCCAAGAGAGGTTCGCGACCTCGGGTGCCTGACAAAGTATGCCTTGAGCTGGTGATCTGAATCATGGAGCATTTGCGACCTTGCGAGATGTCCCCGACCATCCGAAGAGTAAAAGTTGTCTAATAGATGAACTAATGCAGTTCGCCACATATCAAAGGAAACCGGACACGCTAATTCGAACACAGCAGCATCAGCCTGAAGTCGGTTGGCTGGCAACGGCCATCTGTAAACCTGTATTGTAGAAGAGTGCTTATACTTTGACCAAGATGCGTTCAATTTCTTCAGTTCTACGACCTTTTCACGGAGGCGGCGCCGCGCTTCGTTCTCAATTCGAACCTTGAGAAGTCGATGACGCCACGATTTCCTGTAAAAACGGACAGCAAAGCTTTTCGCGGTAATTTCTAAAGAGAACACCGACCCCAGCGTTGAGCGGGAGTGACGGCGAGAGAGATATTCATGCACATGGCGAACACGACGGAGTTGGGCAGCTTTGCAGAGTAGCAGGTTCTCCAACAGGCCGATAGGTACCTCCGGAGAGTAGTCTGCAAGCATGGGTATCGCCCTGATAGCTATTCTATCAAGTGCGACCCAAAGTTCGATTGTGGTCAGTATCATGACCGAGAGGAGTTCTGGGTTGTTTGCGTATGTCCGCGATGCATTCGAGAAGTACTTTTCTGTCAAGATTTGGAGCTTTACACAAGCGTCATCGTTATTCATAACCTGACCAACCCAGTTATATATACCTTCCTCGACCGCTCGCTCGACATCGTGGAGAGTAACATGAGGCTCGAGACGATATGCCCCTCCAAAAAAGTCCCCATTAGATAGGAAGTCGTCAAGAGTGCCTCGAGAACGGTGGTGCGAATCAAAAGGAGTGGGAGGGGAAGTGACGCTGTGACTGGCAAGAGTGTCACGAAGGTATTCTCTGCTATTCAGAAGCGAAAGCTGAATGTCTCGAGTGAGGCTAGGTTCTGAGAGATTCCACCGTGGAGGTTCGCGCTGAGTAGCTTGTACCTGCTCCCACCTGCTTTCGATTATAGACCGGAATGAAATGCATATCTGCAAAACGGAATGGGAAAGCCACTCTGGCACGGAAGAACCGAGCTTCCGCAAGCGTCGACTGATCTTGGTTGACGTAAAGTGGAGGAGGTCGTTGGAAAGTTCGGCACAGGCGTCGTCCTCCAAAATGCGACACATGGAGAAAAGCATGAATTCCTTGTAGGTATTATGCCCAAGAGCAGATCGATCTAGAGTTGTCTGAAGGGCAACTCGGATAAGAAGCCAGAGCCCCGAGCGCCGCCATGGTAGTCCCAGCTTGGGATCGAAGCAGTTGCTGTCATCGCCTATACGTTTGCTGATACGAGGGACGTCGGCGGGGCGACCCACACCCTTCAAGATGCCGGTAAGCAATTCAGTGATATGGCATGGATTAGTTTCCCGGAGGTCAGAGCCACCTGTCGGAAGTTCGTCGTGGTTCATGTGAACAAGGAAATTCACGAGCTCGGAACGAAAGTTTTCGTCATCGAACACGGCGTTGGGGATCTCGATGGAGGAGTTAGGGTATGAGCAGATGAGCTTCCCTTCTGTAGCGATTACATTATGCGCCTTCGGAAATAGTTCAAACGATTCATAGATTGTGATGTTCCTCTGCTTTCGGAAGACAACTCCAGCATTTTGGGCTCGAATAGGCAACACAAGAACATCTACACGCCATGAGCATCGGAATATCGTAGACGCTCAAACGCTTACCCCCTACATTCATATCGCAAAATTGGGCGATATTTTGGGACATGTCCAGACTCTCAGTCCGAGCAAGGACCCGTAGATTTTCTAGCATTCGTATGACACTATTCCACTGGGAGAGATTTGTTTGGTCGACATGATCAGCATACTGACAGGCAGCACCCGTGATAGCTTTGGCTAGAGCATGATCGTTGCGAACGCCGTAGTCATCCCGATCAGGAAGTTGTAGAGGGCAAAACACATGCGTGATGATATATTTCAATGGAAAATCGTCCTCGACAGGATGAGACATTCGTGGTCGAGTTTCGGGTTGAAGGACGGCGTCAAAGTCGGAGGTGGGAGTTGAAAGAGGAGTAGTGGAGCCAAACACATGTTGTTCGATGCAAATTTATATTATTATAAGTGGTGCTCAAGTAGGTTCAAGTTATTGTCGGGCATTTGTCGGGCATTTGTCGGTTTGGGCAAACATGTCTGCCACCCCTGGCCTCGCCCGACGACGACAACGATGGCCATTGTCGCCGTCGTTGTCGCCGCCTTGTTTTTCTCTAATCACCTTCCGACCACGTCTGCCGCATACCGCCTACGCTTATTTCGCCCATTTTGCCGCCACGCGGCCCACGCGGCATCCATTGCCCTCTCGTCCTCAACCCCCGACCACCGTCGCCTACCGCCGTCTCGCCCATCCCGCTGCCAACACTCGTCTCACGCGACGACAACGATGACGGCGCAACGACCGTCACGTTGTCGTTGTCATCACCGCCACCGCCTCGTTCTCCAGCGAATCCTGCCTCTCCCTCGGCCATCTCGCCCGTGTCTCCCCACCCCTCGTCTCACGCAACAACGACAACGACGGCGCGACTACCGTGATACCACGGTCGTCACGTTGTCGTTATCGCTGTCGCTGTCGTTATCGTCGCCGCCTCGTGCTCCTGCCCTTCCCTCGAACATTACCGCTGGCCGCCATCTTGCTCGTTTCGCCCCTGGCCCTCGTCTCGCGCGCGACGACGGTGATACCACTAGTAGTCAACACGAAACAGGTGCCTGCTCATCGATTGTGAGGTGTCTGCTATGCAATGCTGATTGTGGGTAGAGGGGTGAACGGGGGTGGGAGTATCTGGGCGACGATGCACATGTCGAAGAATATTCCAGTTATGAAGGTGGGCGCGAATATAAGCCGGCGGACGGTTGCAAAGACCAACGTCGTGGCAAAG
>JBBPUI010001183.1:0-11566 GCA_038094615.1 Heimioporus aff. retisporus | reverse complement strand
AAACCGATATCGTCTCCCTCTCTCATATGAGTGTCAAGGTGAGTCCTCAGTGAAACTGGTTTGTCGTTTGTGAATCACTTACGGTTTCTCGGGTAGGAATACCTACTGGGCCCAGAACTTTTTCGAGCAGAATTACCACGGTATCATTTTGTGCTGGAAGATGGACACGAACGACTAGCTAGGCTCTGCATGGCGTACATTGCATTCTGCCTTGAAGATTCGGAGGATTATAAAGCGGGGCCACCTACCCTGAGGCGATCGACACTTTCCACGTCTCGGCCGTTTCTGAAATACGTCCATACCTGTGGTTTCAATCATTTTTCTTACATCAGTCGGGGAAATCCAGGGCTCTTTGAAGACATGAACATTCTCCAACGGGTGATCGACCGATATGCTGGGGAGTGGGATTGGATGTGTACATCTACCTCATCGACTGATTTTATGATTCCGTGGCCAACTTCACAGCACGATTTCGTCCTTTACACCCTTGTGGCTTTTGGATCCGAACCACTGGTTCAGGGCTTTGTCGACCACGCTCCAGTCACGGCAAGGGTTGGGACGAACCCACTTGTATATGCCGCTCATTTTGGCAAGACAGGGCATGCAAGGATCTTGATCTCCGCAGGCGCCCATGTAGATCTGCCTGGTTTGGCTGTCCCTGACACGGATGAGTTGGTCGAAGTGGACATGCAAATGGACGAGATAAGTCCAAATGACGCGGGTACAGCGGTCTCGAATAAAGGACGCGCTGATGACATCCTGGTTTTCCCGCTTCAAGTCGCCGTTGAACACTGGAGTGCCGAAGTGGTCGATCTACTGTTCGCCGAAGGAGGCACCGTGCCGAACGAGTTGTTCGCGCGCACGCTTACGAAATGTCCCGACAAATTTCCTTTGTACATCATTAAACGCCTACTACAGACTACAGCGTTTTCCAAATGGACAACAACTCCTTGGAACAACCAACCCCTCCTGAATGCCTTGGTCGAACGTGAGGAGGAGGATCCAGAGGAAAGTGGTGCTGGGGACCTAGCTGTCTGCGTGGAGAGGCTCGTCGAGGTTGGGTATGCACAAAACACCTCGGGGGAAACAATCCTTCATATTGCAGCCAAGAATGGGTGTCTTCATGCCGTCCAGTGCTTGCTCCCCACACAAATTGCTCTTCCTATCGACATCATCTCGTACGCATTACGTGCCGCCTCTCCAGAACGAGTGGACATTGTCCGTTTGCTCATCAACCATAAGGCGGATGTCAACTCGCTTGCAGCCAACGGAGACACCTTGTTACACATGGCTATTAGGTACACCAATGAATCCGAATGCCTCACAATCGCACAGATTCTCATCGAAGCGGGTACTGATCCTTGTGGTTTGGATGCCGACGACAAGCCACCGATGCACCTCGCTGTGGTGCGAGAATTCGTATCCGTGGTCAAATACCTCCTCTCGAGGGATATCCCACCACCTCGAAGGATACTATATGCAGCGACGCAAGCTACGCCCACGAAGAGGGACGAGATGATCCGATTACTTGTCCGCAAAGGTGCCAACCTTGATGTTCTTGGCGACGCCACCTTGCATCAGGTTGCAATCAGCTCTGTTGATGAATCAGACACACTTGAGATCGCAGATATATTCATCGATGCTGCGGGACGTGACATATGCGATGATGTTCGCCAGGTTCATCGCAATGTCATCAGCAACCATCTATTGTCATCCCTACCCCCTGAAGACATCTTTTCCGTGCTGTTATGTGACGATGACCCAAGTCGCGCGCAGCACTTGGCCTTCCTCCGTAAGGCAGACAAGATATCTTCCGGGGAAGGAAGCAAGAACACCTTTCAAGAGGTTACTCGGCGGTTGGCCATCGACGAAAACAGAGCTCTGCGAGCGGCGGAGGCTCTTGTCAGCATCCAGCGGAACCTATCTTCGTGGGATTATGGCGCTGTACTAGGATCGTTCTTCGGTAACGTTGTGACGCAAGGGGTACTATCTGCTATGGAATATCTGTGTCTGCAGAAGGTCCCGCTTCCTCCGCGTATATTGTTCAGTGCAATGTCATCACTGAAGGGCCAATCCTCCGAGGACGTCATCGCTATACTTCGCTCGCTTATCTATAGTGGTGCCGATGCACGCGTTCTTGACGCCAATGGTGATAGCATAATCCATATCGCGACTTCCAGATGTCCTACCGAAGATGCATGTCTTGAGGCAACAGTTCTTTTTGTCGATGCTGGTTGCGACCCTTCATTGCCTGACCATGAAGGCAAAACACCAATTCAAATTGCCACTGCCCGAGGATTCACTCCTGTGGTGGATTATCTGCTTTCTCTTGATGTTTATCTGCCTCCCGATATCCTATTTTCTGTCTTAAAAATTCCCGAACAAAAATTCGAACACAGGATGGCTGCTCTGATCCGCTTGCTACTGGATAAGGGTGCTGCTGCCACTGTCATTGGTCCCAATGGTGATAGCCTTTTACATGTGGCCATCAGGATATATGAAGAAGAACTATGTCTCCAGTTAATAGGGATCTTTGTTGCAGCCGGTTGCAAAACTTCTGTATTCAATGCTGAAGGTGTCACGCCGATTCAAATCGCTGCCACTCGAGGTTTTATTCGATCGCTGGAATACTTGTTTTCAATGGGCGCCTCAATTCCGCCACCAACCGATATCTTGTTTTCCATTTTGAGTTATCATGCAAAATTACAAAGGGATACCGTGCAAACGGCTTACATTCCGGCTTACAATGGGGCTGATGTCTGGGACATTATGCCAAACACTGGCCTTTCTTTTCTTGAAGACGTTGTCCTGAGGTCATACCAAGGGACACGACGTGTCGAGATCATGGAGATCCTTCGACGTGCTGGTCGTAACGCTCATGTCACCGAGGCTCAAGTTGTAGCACCTATCCACACTCGCGCCCTTCGAGGCTTATTTCGTGCACTGAAATGCCTACGTTCATTGGGGACTCGAGTTCTACCACAATCCGATCTCCTATTTCATGTCTTACTAGAACGTGGGGAAGTGCCGCTACCGGACATTCTGCCAGTGTTTCGCCTACTGGTCAACAGTGGTGTTAGCGTCCATGGAACCGCTCCAGATGGTGATTCCCTTCTGCATATTGCCATGAGGCAGGGTGAAGAAGACTGGGTATGTTTCGAGTTGACGAAGATCTTGGTGAAAGCTGGCTGCAAACTCTCTTCCCTCGACGCACAGGGTCACTCTCCTATCCAGATCGCCTTGACTCGTGAGCTTGCTCTCGTGGTGGAATATCTAGTCGCAGTGAATGCTCCTCTGCCCCCTGACAGTTTGCTCCTCGTGCTCCGGTGGCGACGATTGCATGACAATTTTGTCAATATCACGTCTCTCATGCTTCACCGGGGTAAAGGCATTGATGTCCATGCCATTGCACCAAACGGGGATACACTACTGCATGCCGCTATCGATCGGCCGTATTGCGAAGACACGTGCTTGAGGATCACGGAACTACTTATCGAAGCGGGGTGCAGCATTGTTACACCTGGCGCAGGTGGTAAGACACCCATTCAGCTTGCTGTGGAAAGAAGATATGCGTTAGTAGTAAAACACCTGTTTGCCAGGGGTGCACCGCTTCCTCCAGACTCACTGCTCAGCATGCTCCTAATCCCACCCCGTATGATGCACGGAATACCAAACATCATCGCCCTTTTTATCGAGCAGGGTGCTGACGTGCATGCACGTACCACCGACGATGACACGCCACTCCACGTGATTTTGGGGATTGGGAAGAAGCGACGTGTTGATGAGACAAGCATGTTGTTGAAGACCGTACGGTACCTGGTCATGGCCGGCGCAGATCCCCATGCGCGGAATGCTTCTGGGCTGACACCCCTCGATCTCGCAGCAGGTAGATATCCCGAGATCGGGTGGTACCTCCGGTATGGGATTGGAAAGTAGCCTCGTAACTCTGCCCGGGCAGCCTGCACTGCGGCCGGTGATATCTTCCCACCACTTCCTTTGTTTTGGTTGTTGCACATTTTCTGTGGTGCTCAAAGTTCGCTATTGGGCTGACACGCCAGGTAATATGTACGTACGATATGTTCCTTCAAGTAGGGCTTGGGGTCACTCATAATTATATCCAGCTGTATCTCGCATAATAAATATTCCTCATTATCGCTACATGCTCCCAGTGGCCCAGATTACTTGTCCGCCGTTTTTCTGTCATGTTCTCTACTACTTGTCTATTGGAGGCAGGCTCAGCTCCACTAGTGCGTACGTACTTGTGTGTCCTTGGTTCATATATGAATACGTGTTTCGTGATCCAATTGTACTCGTTCACTCATCCGCCGAGTCATCGGTCCCCCCACCATCCACCGTCTCGGACTTGGCCTCACAGGCGACACCGTCCCATGCGCTGACCCTCCGGCAACATCGATGACCCACGTCGCGAGCCCAAGCCTTACCTGCGCCCAACACCTGGTCAATTGTGTGCTGGTGCGCCGTACACCAAGGGCCCCATGCATTCTAGGGGGCATGCACGAGGTTCGTGATGACCTTGTTTAGGGGGAGTGTGCATACACGCCGATACTATTGAGACAGGAGCTACAGTCGGGATGCATACCACTGGAGTCAAGCAGAACAAATGATACAGAGATGCATACGACAATAACAAGTGGAGCACTAATGCCAATGAGGTAGAAATGAGTACAACTTATGTACGAATAGATCTAAAACTCGGCACCGGATACGAATACATCATTGCGCAATGATACGTTTTAGGACGTCTTTGGTTATATGCGCACGAGGAGTAAGGGAGCAAGGAAATTTGACTGGATGACTGGAAAACAAAATCAGTTCTCACGCTCACGCAGATCAACAAGACTCACAGCGCCACTCCGCCTGCCCACGCTGCTTCAAAGGGGACGTCGTTACCATTGTCATCTATAGCGGGATTAAACTCGAGCGTTGCGAGCATCGTTGCAAGAGCACTCCAGACAGACGCATCTGCTGTGCATCTGCCTACTACAGATTAAGCGCCACTTAGGGTAACATCAACCTTGCTAAAGCTCACCTGGACACACTCGCCTACCAAATCCAAAAAGTACATCGCCTGGATCATCTTTTTTCAATGATCCCTGTGCATCTAAAAATCGCTCGGGACGGAACAGTTCAGGGCTAGGGTAACGAACTTCATCGTAGAGCATTCCCCTGTAACATGTGGCCATGAGAACGTTGACATCAATTGTTTCTGAAACACACCAAATATTTGGGATAATAGTTGCTCCTGTTCAAGGAATGTCACAATGCGCAAATTTCGTTGGCGCAATGACGACGTGCCTTTTGGTATGTAGAAACCCTCATAAGTGTCGCTACTTGTGTTGGCATGGGGAACACCTTCAAGGGTATCAGACGCAGAAGACAGACACTTGTCAAACACGAACCTAATGGAACAACTGGTTTCCATCTGTACGTTTCTCGCAGGATGGCATCGACATATGGAAGTGACGGTCTGTCATCAAACTCGGGCAGTTTCTCCAGTCCAAGCACCACATCGATTTCTTCCTGAGCACGTTTCCACACATGGGGATTTTTGACCATTGCAAGGGTGAACGTTGTGATTACTGATGATGTCTGGATGTTTCAAATGAGCGACTACCCCAAAATGATCACGTCATACAAACCGTCTCGGTAGATCCTAGCACATCCACTGAAACTCAGACGACAGACATATGTATAAGTAATCTTACCAATAAAGGCGGTCACAGAAGCGTGCTTGAGAGCTGTCTCATACTCAGAGCGGTATGGCTCGTCCAGTGTTCTCATGCGGGTGATATGGTCAGGTACCATGCTAGCGTTTATGTTATCTTGGGATTCCTGCACCGTCGTCATCATTCCTGAATGGTACTGTAAAATTCAAGGAGGCTCACCATGCGCGTCTGTACATGTCGGTATGCCGCGTTTATTGCCCGGTCCCGAAGTCTAGTGGCCTCCTGTGCCTCGCGTCTAAACGAGGATCCGGGAAGCCAGTCAGGGATTCGTAGCACTGCAAGTGGTTTGAGTAAAAGTATATCTTCATTCTGTAAAGACGAACATACAGAACGGGAAAATCTTCAGAAGAACTGCTTTTTCGGGCGTCAATGCTGGAATGGAAAGCCGGAGGAAGTGGTCAAAGTCAGCCACCACAGGGTCGTTCACAACTTTTGGTTCGTAGTCAAACACGCTACTCATCGCTACAGCAGCGGAAAACCTGAAATAATCCCACATCATGTAACACGATGAAGAAAAAATGAAACTTACGTTGCATAATGGGAAAGGTAATTGTCAGAATCATTAATGATATTCAAAATCATCTGGCGCGCTCTGTGCAGCTGCATTGGGCGAAAAGAGAGTGCAGAATCGGCACGGAACGTCTCCTGAAATATGCGCCTGCACAATTTCCAGTGATCACCATCACGTGAAAAAGCAAAATTATAATCGTGGCCATATCTGACGGAGGTCGATGGTCAATTAATTAATACCTCAGGACAGTATGATTTACGGTATAATGGTTTCGATGAAAGGTCGATCAGTGTATATTTGTGATCGTTTTCCAAAGAGTTCCATTGCAGCAGATGGTGAGTTCAACACGACCACGTTGGTGTCCAGAAGTCGAAGATACATTACGTCACCTAAAATTGCATCATATTGGGTTACTGAAGGATCTAGCACAAGTACTCACCGTACTTTGCCCGCCACTTGGTATATTGCAGCCAAGGTTCCCTTGGGTCGACTGAGAAGGCACTGCCTATGAAAGGAAGCGGGGTAGGACCAGGAGGAAGAGGATAACCATTTTTCTCTTTGCGATTATGGATAAATCTTCTGTAGATATCCACGGTTATCACTGTGAGTGACACCAACATCACAAGCTGAGTGGCAGAGCCAGACCACTCCATCAGCGCCATGGTCCGTGTCACTTACATCGTCTAGCCACCCAAACAGATATATATATGCGCTGAAATAATCCCATTTGTGGATAGTAACCAGTGGATCACCTGGCCAAGAAAAGATGTGAGCTTCTTAGCGCAGAATTTTGATAAAAGATGCACTTGAAACACGGCTCCATATCTTTTCCTTTGTCGATGACCAAACGGATCACCTCGGTGAGAAGCTTTGATGTGAGCACGCTAGATAACATCGCTGACTCCGGAATGTCTGTTCATCCATTAATTAATCAAGTTGGCGTTTCTCACACATACCGAGACAGCACTATCTCTATGCCTTTCGACATGTGTGGCGGGGTGCAAGTGGAAGAGATGGTGCCAATTGGACTAGAAGTGGTAGATACATGTGTAGTGTGGCGAGAACGCTATACAGGCTTTTTCCAGCCTGAAACTGGAACCGAAGCTGTCAGGGGGGAGCGCGCTGTGAGGCGGGTTGGGCACCGAACAGCGGAGCTCGAGCCGACAGAAGCCGAACGAACCAGAATCAGAAAAACAGAAGTATGGAATGAAGTCTGTTGACTGTGAGAGGCTCAGGCAGAAGAAAAGGAAGGACTCGGGGCTAGTACGTTGGCCGATGTTGAGTACGCTGGTGCGCCACTTGTTTTCTCACGGACTTATTACATAATTACGCTTTGGTACTCAATTCGTTACTCCAATGAAACATGTGACCACGCTGTATACGGGCAAAGAAGATAGAAAACGTGATAAATGTGCAGGATTAATGAACCTAGGACTGATCTCAAACGACGGGTACAAACAATCCACTCCCAAACCGTCAACGAACCATCACTCCCTCCCGCACGTAAATAAATTCCACACCATTTTGCCCATCACCAAAACCGTTGATGGCCTGAGGGAGCCTGAACCACGGCGACACCTTGGCACCCCTCAAACCGGCTACACTTCGGACTTCCCGCCGCCATGCTCTCCCGTACCGGACGGCGTGAGCAGGATCCCCTTCATACCCAAACACCCAATCCAGTGTGGTTAAGCTCAGAAAGTGTCTCCGGAGAAACCTCGCGACCATAGGTGCTTCATCGATGGGCGACTCCCACATGTAGGGCGTCCTCAATTTGCGCTCAGTAGCGCTTCGCAGTGTTGGTTCGGTGCATGGAAGCGGGACGTGCCTTGCATCAATCGCTAGACCGATGGTTTTCAGGCACGGGCACATGTCGGCAAGGGAGAGTACACCACAGAGCGTCGGGTACCTGGGCTCGAGTACTGCGTTTCCCCTGGGGTCGCCGTAGATCTGAAGTACCAAGCCGTGGCCAGTTGCTACCGCTGCAAGCGATGGTCGAACCCCCACTGCCCGCGCCTAGGGCGTATATACATCTATTATGTGGCGGTCATGCACGCAGACATGCTGCACGCTCAGGGTGGGGTCATGAACAGAGACATCTGTACTTATTCTTTTATCGTTATGTACGACTTCGGTCACGATTTGCTTGCTGCGTTCATTAGAGTTGGCTGTGTCGCATCCATCATCCTCACAGCCCGGCAAGGGGGCACTGCCTCATGCTGTAGTGACGTACCTATGGGAACGACCAAGAGAAGCTCCTTGACGCTCTTATTCCATGGACTCTGCAAAGGATGTCCTTTGGTCGATCATAGAGGTCACACAGCAAGTTCAAAACGCCACAACTCGATATTCGACTACCAGAGGTGTCAGACAAGTGCGACATCAATCCCTCGTTCGACTTGAATCCGAGTTCCAGACGCTCACCGATGCCTGTCGAGCAATTCTCGACGTCCTCGATGACCCATCGCTTCGTCGTCGCTACATGGTTGATGACCGCCTGGTGGACTGGTTGTCCGGCGCAGAGCCGGAAACATGCTTGGATACCTTGAGAGAGATGGGAAGGTTAATCGGGATCGAGCGGGAGGGACAAGCGTTCTCAGGGCTTACACTGTCTCCTTGTGGAGAAGATGATATTTACGCGGCCATCATTCTCTTTCAGACCCACAAGACCCACTTTCACTTTTTGTTGACGACGGACATTTGGTTCGTATCAAATATTGGCACCATCGAGGATTTCGCTGATAGGAACACAGGAACCATACGAATAAGCCTCGTGGGGAGATAGTCTCGTCGAAACCTGAGTAAGTCCCTCTTTGCTACATGCGACCTGGGGTGAAATCATGAGAGTGGGACTTCATCCTTGCTAGCGACGCTCATACATATACCCAAACAAATGATGTTGTGATGAAAAAACAGAGGGAGATGATTGTTGGTATGTGTTGCAACGTCCTTCAGAGTAATGTGATCTCACCACGATATTCCTCCGCTAGCCCAGAAACTGAAAGGGCTGCTACGAAACCTCGATACGCTGGACTGCTCGAGGAAGCACCGAGAAATTTTGTCGATCCGTCAGTCTGATACATGTGGGTGGTTACTTTGTACCCCCTCCTATAGATCCTGGAAGACAGGAGAAATCTCATTCTTGTGGCTACGAGGAAAGGGTAAGACGTATGACCACACAAGGATTGCGTATCTCTGACAGGGATGAATCATAGCTGGTGCTGGAAAGACAGTTTTGGCGTTCGTGTCTGTGATATCCCAACGAGGCTGAATCGCTTACCTACCGACAGTGCTTCCGTTATCGATGATCTCACAAGCTCCAAAGCGGACGATCAGCTGCTGGTGTTCTTCTATTGCGATTTCCGCATGCAACGGTCAACGAGTGCTGTTGAAGTCTTGCGTTCGATCCTTGCTCAGCTGACAGCCCATCTCTGTGCTATTATGGACGACCCAAACGATCTATTGCAAGAACTGATTGAGGCAAACGACAATCTTACTGGTCCGTTTTACAATGTCGAGAAACTTTCGCGTTATATATCGAAAGTCGCGGCACTCTGTCCTCGAAAACTATTTGTCGTCATCGACGCACTCGATGAATGTCGGGAAATGGAGAGCCTCCTCCATGGACTCGTCTCGAACGGTCGTGACATTCAAGTGTTCGTTACTTCTCGACCTTTGCAGAATATCGTGGATGTTTTATTCTCTTCCCCATGCATCTCAATGGATGACATGGCCAGTAATCTGTTAGCTGACATTCTCCTGCACGTCACAAGAGAACTTGACTCGCGTTCTCGACTGAGGACGTTTGACGTGGAGTTGAAGGAGGAGGTCCGATCGAAATTATGTACTGGCGCAGACGGCATGTAAGATATTCTGGTTTTCTTACACGGCCATGTACTAATTATTTTTATTTGTCAAGGTTTCGTTGGGTACAATGCCAGATCGACACGCTTGATCGATGTACCACCGTATCGGACATTCGGAGGGTGTTAGAGAGCCTCCCCGAAGGATTGGAAGAGACGTACAGGAGGATTCTTCTCGCGATAGACAGGAGGGATGAATGCTTAGTACGCCGCGCATTGGTCTGGCTGGTCACTGCGTTGCGGCCAATGCGGATGAAGGAACTATTGGAAGCACTTATGATTGACCGGGCACGACGCGCGCTAGACTCCAGGTTTGAATTGATAGGTGCCGACCTTTTAGAGTTTTGCAGGTGCCTCGTTACACATGACTGTGAAACCGATATTATCTCCCTCTCTCATATGAGTGTCAGGGTGAGTTCTCAGTGAAGTTTGTTTGTCGTTTGTGAATTGCTTACGGTTTCTCGGGTAGGAATACCTGCTAGGCCCGGAGCTCTTTCAGGCAGAATTATCACGGTATCATATTGTGCTGGAAGATGCACACGGACGGCTAGCTGGGCTTTGCACGGCGTATATCGCATTCTGCCTTGAAGAATCGGAGGATCATAAAGCGGCGCCGCCTACCTTGATGCAATCGACACCTGCCGCGTCTCGGCCGTTTCTGAACTATGTCCACGCTTGCGGCTTCAATCATTTCTCTTATATTTGTCAAGAGAATGCACGGCTCTTTGAAGACATGAAAATTCTTCAACGGGTGATCGACCGATATGCAGGAGAGTGGGATCGGATGTGCACATCTGCTTCATCGACTGGTTCTGTGGTTCCGTGGCCGACCTCGCAGCACGATTTCGTTCTTTACACCCTTGTGGCTTTTGGATCCGAACCTCTAGTTCAAGGCTTTGTCGACCACGCTCCGGTCACCGCAAGGGCTGGGACGAATCCACTTGTATATGCCGCTCATTTTGGCAAGACAGGGCATGCAAGGATCTTGATCTCTGCAGGTATTCTTATCGACCTGCCTGGTTTGGCTGTCTGTGAGACGGATGAGTTGGTCGAGGACATGCAAATGGACGAGCTAAGCCCAAATGGCGCGGGTACAGCGATCTCAAATACGGGACGCACTAATGACATCCCGGTTCTCCCGCTTCAAGTCGCAATTGAACACTGGAGCGCCGAAATGATCGATCTCCTATTTGCCAAAGGGGCCAGCGTTCCGGACGAGTTGTTCACGCGCACGCTTACAAAGTGTCCTGACAAATTTCCTCTGTACATCATTAAACGCCTACTGCAGACTGCGGCATTTTCTAAGTGGACAACAAACCCCTGGGACAACCAACCCCTTCTGAAAGCCTTGGTCGAACGTGAGGAGGAGGATCCAGAGGAAAGCGGTGCTGGAGACCTAACTATCTGCATGGAGAGGCTCGCCGAGGTTGGGCATGCACAGAACA
>JBBPUI010001182.1:0-11571 GCA_038094615.1 Heimioporus aff. retisporus | reverse complement strand
CAGCCCCTGTATGCAAAACCAAAGGAGTGTAAGTTTGACTCTGCTTCCATTGAATACTTTGGTTTCCAGCTCTCCACTGATGGACTGTCCATGTCCCTAGACAAGGTCAAGCCTTCTCCAACTAGCCAGAACTCCACAAAGTAAAGGACATCCAGTTGTTCCTCAGCTTCACCAATCTCTAGTAGACCATCAATTCATCTTCAGTTCATTACCTGAAGCTGCTGTCCTCATCCCTCCTCCATTCATCCACTCCACATGACCTCAGAGGGGGAGGTGGGCTGTAGGTACCAGGACAACTATGAACTCGAATCCAGGATGCAGCCTGGGAGAAGCCCTGGGCAAGAAGGCATGCCTTGTAATGTTCAAAGGACCCATTAGCACGGAACTGCTTGGTAAACACCCACATTACGCCGATCACTGGTCGATCCTTAGGCCGGTCTACAAGTGTCCAAGTGCCATTCGTTCTGTGGGCAGCTAGCTCGTCCAACGCATGCAGCCTGTCTCCACTCTTCAGCATCATCGCATCTCATCGCATCTCTGAATGTCCTAGGGGAGGCTGTACTTGATGCGAAACATTGCGCAGTGTCCACTTCTGAGTTATCTTAATCATATATATAGATCATGTTTGAGTGGAGCAGGACTCAGTTTCCACCATTCTCGAGGCGGCTGGCAAGTTCTGCAAGGAAGTCAGGCACCAATGCCAACAGGTGAGAAAAGGGCTCAGCTGCGGGTGGGGGAGTCTCAGGTGGAGCTGACAATGGTTCAGGCATGTAACAGGGTCTGGCAATGCCTGAGGGACTACTAAATCTGGTGTCGCAGGTTCTGTGTGCTGTTGCTCTTCAGGAGGAGCGACAGGAGGACCCCCTGCAGGATGCAGAACCACAAGAGGATCAGGGAGAGAAGCATCTTTATCAAAGACATATGGTTCCAGGGGCACATATGGGACAGCCTGTTGCATGTGGTTCTACTGGCATGTGATTCTGCATGCATGTGATTGTGCACATGTGATTGTGTTGTACATGTGATTGTGCATGCTGCGCTTTGTCATCAGCCCCTCTTGTTTAGGAGCTCTTCTACTGGGGCGCTATTGTGGCGCATTATTTACTTCTGTTTTCCATGTAGATTATCGGTCAGAGTTTACTGTCTTCACTTCCTTATTTCTGACAGTGAACTCCAGGTGAGTAGTAGTTGTTACTCCTCAATATATTAGTTTCTGACAGTGGACTCCAGCCTGCGATTGCAGCTGATTAACACAGCCGGCAGGAGATGGTGGTGCAGGGGGGCAGAGGGGGAAGCGGAGGGGAGGACAGCAGCCATACACTCATTGAAGTCAGCATGCGCCGAGATGATGCTGCGCTTCATGGTCGGATTGTAGAATTTCCACCACTTGTAACTCTCTCTGGGTAGCCGATGAGGACACACTTCTCATAGTGAGGACGCAACGTGGAGCGCCTATTCTTTTATACGCACATAGGCAGTATGACCCCAGACACCAAGGTGGCACACATCAGGCTTGCACCCATGCCACAACTCAAATGTCGTGGGATCATCCAAGGCAGCAGTAGAGCAACAGTTCCAGACATGAACCAGGGAGGACAGTGCTTCACACCAAAACGACATAGGCACTCCAGACTCCTGAAGCATAGCGTGATTTGCTCTGAGAGGACCCGATTTGCACGCTCGGCCACTTCATTCTGTTGCGGACGCGGACGGATAGGTGTGGGCGTTCGATACCACATTCCATCGTGAATTTGAGCATTCCCATTGCTCATCTACTCGCCACCTTTATCATTATCGCGCAAAGTCTTGATTTTCCGCTGGGCTTGGTTCTCAGCAAACGCCTTGAACTGCTTGAATGGCTCGAAAATATTGGACCTGGCTAGAATGGGCAAAACGAAGCGATTCGCGAGTAATCATCGATGAAAGTAAGCCAGTAGCGACAGACAGAGAACGTGGTATATGGGCATGATGAACATGAATGGACGAGAGGGCAAGCATGCTCCACATCGTGCGAATTGCATTGATATGGACGACTATCGATGAGTGGCGAGTGTGATGTAGGACAGCGAGCAGATTATCTCGGAGATCACGGACGTGTAGAACATTCGTAACCTCCACCGCACGACTCCTTTTCCCATCTATCATTGAATGGAACACGACCGACCTAACTCCAGCTGAATAGACGATGGTGTTGTTCACGAGCTTGATTGGAATGCGTTTTGGGTTATAATTGCGCAGCCGGTGGCGATGAGGCGTTATACAAGAAGTGGCGCCCGAGTCTGCATTCCAGTCGTGGTCATCAGCATCGAGTTGGAGTGGAGGGAATGGATCAGAAGGGTCACTGGAACAAAGACTTGCATTTCTGGTCTTCTCAACGACCCTCATGACCATGCTCAGCCTTTTTGTCCTTGTTTTTCAGCGACTTATAGTACTGCTTAGCACGCTACAGCGAGTACTTGCACTGGCAGTGGCCCATCTTCTCGCAGAAGGGGCAGGGTGAATTGGGGTTGCAACCACAACTGGATGAAGAGGCGGTGAGTAGAGAGTCGGAAGAGGGGCTAGTAGTGCCATCAGGGCAAGGGCGATGACTGATTTCCTCTATCTAAAAAGCTTCCTTGTCCTTGTCCTTGCCGAGATCTGTGAGAGGCGAATCTTAGAGAGGACACAGAGTGGTTGTAACAATCCTGGCTATGGGAGCAAATCTGTTGCATGTGATTCCGCTTGCATGTGATTGTGTTGTGCATGTGATTGTGCATGCCGCGCTTTGTCATCAGCCCCTCTTGTTTAGGAGCTCTTCTACTGTGGCGCTATTGTGGCGCATTGTTTACTTTTGTTTTCCGCTTAGAATAATTTATCAGTTGGAGTTCACTGTCCTCGCTTCCTTAGTTTCTGACAGTGGACTCCAGCCTGCGATTGCAGCTGTTTAACAGAATCATGGCCATGCAGGTGAGCTCGTCATCCAGCTCCGCATTGTCAAAGGAAGCAGTGCAGAAGTCCTTGATTCGGAGCCATGGACTGCTCGACTCTTGTAGCGAGAAAGCTGGGAGGGGCTCATCAGGATGCTTCCAGATTTTGAAACACTCATCATAGGCGAAGAAGCAGCTGCTGGCCTTCTTGAGCGCAGCACAGGCCTTGCTTGGATCGTCCTGATCTGCTCTGATGTGTACTCGCTGGTCAGGAGTGATGTTGAGCATGAGCACGCCCGCCGCCTTGTCCTGTTGCACGCACCAGGAAAATGATCCAGTGCACGAACAAAGCTATTTTGCAGTTATTGTAATAATGTTCCCTCTCGATCAACCCAAACTGAGCAGTCGTGCTGCGCACCTTCCTTCCATCAATGACTCCTTCCATAAGTACCTTGCAGTGTCACTACCTGATGTCGGCATGATGAGCACTGCCAACTCTATCTGGTCTTCGAGATTGTGTGCACAGCGCCTGCACATGGAAATTGTATGTGATCTCCTTGAAACCTGCCACCACACTCGGCGGTCATGGATCTGTCTCCGTATGGGGCGGAATCTGAGTGATGGTAAATCATTTGTGTCGTGAGGATGAAAAACCTGTCAATCAGAACACGTTCCACCAAGACATGTGGTGGCCCTTGCAAGTATAGCTGACGGAATTTGATTCTCGTCGTGCTTCATGCAGGAAGGTATACTTTACTTGATAAGTGCATCTCTCAGTTTGAAGTAGCAACACATAGACTGCAAGCTCCATCATGAGTTAATAAGGCTCAGAGATAACTTGAACTCTCCCCAGAATCATCTGTACCGGCCACCCTGCCCTTTATCCGCGGTGACAGAAATCCAAAGCCCCATCCGCATCACCAAGGTTCTTGCCTGCTATGTCAGTTTTGAGCATGTTCAAGGTAATCCCATGCACAGTAAGGCAAGCATCTAAGAGTGAATGCACAAGAAGTGAACCCAGTCATTGTAGCCTCGAGGTGAAAGATAAACAGCTTGGGTAGTGGTACAGTGGCTGATTAGAAGGCTCTAAGGGAGTGGAGGCGCAATATGTTTGAAGTACCTGTGCGAAATTTGAGAACGACAGGCCGCCTCAGAAAAGTTATGCTTGTAACCTGAAGACAATGCTGGACAATGTGATCACTGTACTGTAGTTGACAACTTGAGCAGTGTTCAGAAGGAATGAAATCTTCTCTGTGGTAGAGGTCGAAATTGATGCCTCCCGAAGATTGGGAATGACAAATGACTAACGAAGTGAGGGATCTGTAGGACTTCCATTGAGACCGGATTACATTGGTTCCGCTGCCTTGTTATGTCGTTAGCCTGCTAGAGGAGAATGTTCAGTCAATCGAGCGGAAACTGCAAGGTGGGTTGGTGGTGATGGGACAGATTGGGGAAGTGGTATATGTGTTGTATTCCTGATCGATTCATTGAGTCGCTGATTCTTCCACAAGAATAGTGCATTGCCAGACCCCTCAGCAGTCTCAAAAACGTGGGGGGACTGTTCATTTAGTTTTGAACCAGTCCTCGATTTCTTCGACATCTAGATCCTCATAATGGTGGGCAGCTGAGAAGAATTCCATTCAACCACAAGTGTGGCCGAGGCAAATAACTTATTGTAATCCAAGTAACACACAACTCTTGAGTTTCATGTAATATTTGTATTTGAAATGGTACTCGCACCGACAGTTTCATATTTCTGGTACAATTGTGGTACATATCACACGTCAGCGATGTTAATTGCGTTTCAGAGCTACTGCCTTCAGAGCCTCATCCACAATTATCTCCGGAAATTCGCTTTGGATGCAATGTGCTGCGCCACGAACCATAACAGCTCTCACATGCGCATAGGGGAGAAGATCTTCAACCGTACAAATCTTATTAAGAGCGGGATCAGCGACCAAGACGGTGACGTTCCACTTCTCTGACACCAATTCCAGGTGTTCGAAAAAATTCCATGACTGGTTTTGCTACATGCACGACACAGATAAGATGTTTTCATCTCGGGTGGTGTTTCTCTTACCTGGAATATGGAGTGCACCGTCTCAGCTGGACACAAGCGTTGCCCGAGTTCCTTATATATGCAATCTTCCAATGTCCACAAGGGATTGTCAACCTTTTCATCTGCGGCAGGTTTGACGTTTGTGCAGAACTCGGAGAACAACCTTTCATATTGTTGGATTGTCTCCAAAGAGAGATGAAGAGGAGGATCGACGAGAATAAATGCCGTGGAGTATGACAAGGAAATCTGCGCAGCGATGGTCAAAGCAGTAACCCCGCCCAAGGAATGGCCGACGACTAAGGAATATTCTTGTTCTGCAAGGTATGGAAGGAGATCCTTCGCAATGGATGTTATGCTGTAGTCTTCACCGGTTCTGCATGCATGCCCAATGAGATTCGGGGCGATGACGAAATACCCTGCAAACGTTATGGTACGAGAGACTCCAGTGAGTCAACAACATATAACTCACCCTCACTGGCTAAATGGATTCCGACACGGTGCCAGGTGTGCGATGACAGTGTCATTCCATGGATCAAAAGTGCACGTTTGGTCGCAGTGGGGGAACCCCATGTTGTCGCAGAGGGGATGCTGGCCATAAGGAAGCAACGGTAAGAGAATCCATGGAAGAAACTATTTATCCCGGTTTTGACTCGATATATGGGAAGCTGTGAATTTCAGGACAGTAGAATCAGAAGGCGAGATCTCACAGTGATTATCACACTGACACTGGGAAGTTTCACATAAGTGTTTCATGAAATGATGGTAACCAAGAGAAGGTGTGATTGGTGCCACTTGGCACTTGACCCGGGATCTTCCTAGGAGCGTGTGTTTTCGGGAGTAATTTGAAACTAAAGATTGACATGACTTTGATGAAATGCGTGTAACACTTCCCTTGTTTGAGGACGGCGTCTCAGAGTATTACAGAAAATTTTAGGGCAGTGGCTCGGATTCTGACACTCACTCTCTCTGATTAATTGGTGCGCTCATCATCGTTTCAGTGACAGGGTATCGTGCGAGAGATTAGAACTCAGTGCCTGTCACTTCTATCGCTGGCTTGACGGTTGAACCGTAGGAGAGACACGGTTGAGTTTGCGATCACCACACTACGATATTCGACCATGTACACCTGGGCCCAGATGAGAGCAAACCATATCGTTTCGCAGTCTGCTCTTGGACGGAAACAGCATCACTCTCGATACCAAACCATGTCCACCCGCACTAACCTCCTCATTTTGCGTATATAACCGTTTTCTACTCAACCTTTTGTCCGGAGACCTCAGTTCCACCCCGGATTTAGTCCGGTGCCTCTCAGGCAATAGACGATAAAGAAACAAACCATCAAAAAGAAGAGTGACAAATTTATTTGGTAAAATTGGACACTCCACCTCCTCTCATATTTGCCTTCTCTCATCCTTCTCACATTGTTACTGTCCTTTTCGGCTAGGTTGGCCACACGAAAATTTGCCTCGAATCCACTCGTCAACTCCGTTCGACCATTGCATACCAACCACCACTGCACGGAATTTCATCGGAAAATGAGTGTTAGGCTCCGACAGTCACGTAGAATATGTTCCGTGAGGTCCGGATACGAGAACACTAGTTTCTGAAATCCCGAAGTTTTTTAAAATACTTTTTTATTATTCCGGTCAGTCCGGGATGCAATCTACAAGGTTTTCCGAGTCAAATGGTATCGTTGGTATCGAATTCCGGTGAGCTGCTGAGGTGCTATGACAGAGAAGGCTACAGCATGTTTTGACTTATGATTTCTCGCACAGCCAACCTAGCCGAAAAAGAGAGTAATCAGTGACGACCACACACTTAAGTGCCCCATGTGAGTTTGCCCCATGTGAGTTTTAAACTTCTAGCCGCCTTTTGATCAACCAGAAAAGAATTCCTGGAACCATCACAGTGAGTGTTAAGAGGTGACCAACTAAGACCAGACGAGTGGTAGCTCGCATCTGATTCCGTTCCCGGATTCACAATTTCTTTTATCAAAAATATCTGCGGATTGGACTTGCACGGACTGGACCCAACCGGATACAGATTGCATGGTTTGGAAAAGAATACATGCAAGGGAGGGGAGACTATCTACATATCAAGGGTGGATTCTATCGCTACAAGGCAATCTACCACATGTCCAGCCGCCTTACTCAGCTCTCCGGACACCAATTCCTGCGCCTTGTTCTTGGATTGAATCCGGAGCATTTCACCCTGGAGACCCTTGACTTGGAGTTGGATGATGGACCGTTCCCTTTCCCAGTCCTCTTCCGCGCTCGTTTTTGTGCGGTACCGGCCCTTGTCCATGACTACGCATCCTTTCTTCGACGGTGATTTCGCGACAGGCTCAACGACTTCGACTTCTTCGCTCTCTTCGTCCAACGACAGTTCTTCAAAACGGCGCTTCGGGGGATTTGGGAATGGAGACTGCTTGGACGACGAGGATACTTGAGCTGTCGACGTCAGCAATAAGTTGCATGTGGTGCGGATGACACTCACCGGGCTCCTTTACGACCGGCCCTTTCGCCTTCTTCGAGGTCGCGGCTCGAGCCTTTCCTCGCCCCTTCGACTTGTTGCAGACAATCTTCAAGCGACCACAGAGCTCGCACGTCCTGTCAATGACGCCCTGGCATGTTTCACCTCGCTCTTTGCACTTCACGCATGGTACGTCGTGTTCGATTATGTCCGGGACTCCTCTTGCGCCCGCCCTGCCTTTTCCCTTTGGTTGGTAGGGTTTTAGTCCCCTCGGCCAGAGGCTTTTGTTGATGTCGAGGAGCATCTTCAGGAGTTGGTACTGCAGTCAAACCCACTACCTTTGAGTTTTTACAGACCGGGTCGACGGGCTCCTCTTCGTCCTCTTGGGTGCGCTTGGTCGACAACTGTGCCCGCTCACTTGTGGTGGCGGACTCGTTTGCCGTCGACTCTTTTGCCGCCTGACGTTTTCCTGCAGCTCCCTTCCATCGATTTATGGTTGGTTCGGCTCCCTTGATTTGCTCGGCCATTCCAGTTTGTAGCCTCCTCTCAATGCCGACAGCGCTGGCTTGACGGAAGCAATCTATGGCCTTTGCCTGTTGGAACTGTGAATACACCGAAGCCAGCGGGGACAATGATTGCGCACCAGTACCCTATCCCAATTCATTACCCACATATGCTTCTCCCCAGCCAGACCATCCTTGTCGTTGGGCATTGTCTTTAGTGCTGCATCCAGTTCTGCGTTTACCTTTTGCAGCTCCTTCGCGGCCTTGGCTCTTTCAGGATCTACGGCGACGGGTTGAGCAAGCATGAGTAGCGCGTCAATGGCGGACATAGTTGCCGTGAAGTTGTTGTTGAGTTGCGAGGTTGGAGTGGTGGATGATGGGGTTAAAAATGAACAAGAGTGTCATCGCCTATGCAATTTTCAGTTCACAACCTTTCCCACCTGTCACGTGTCAATCAGGTGACTTACTCGGGAGAGTCGAAGGCATTTTCCCACTATTTTATCTTGTCTCCTATTCGTCGATCCATGCATTACAGCCGTTTGCAAAGCTTTGCGGAAAAGCACACCTCAGAAGGTCAATTGTTTAGAGTTGCTGAGGTAGAAAGTGTTGTCACATATGTGACATGTGTCATTTGCGGCTTGGTTGGGTCCACCAGCACCCACAATGTCACCGCCATGCCCCCCACAGCATGTTGGAGAATGACACGCTTGGATAACGCAATTGAGGATGGAAGCATCGATGGTGTCCCTCTCGTGTTGCTGTTGATTGATTGTCTTATGGTTGCTTAGTAAATGCCATTGAGCTGGCCTGGGTCTTACTGCAAATGTACAACAGATGGTGGAGCAACAGTCTGGCTGGGCACTGCCAACTGAACGCTGGCAAAGACCTTGCTTTGTGTTACAGTGTAGTTGGAGGTAGATGGATAATTCTTATACAAGGCTAATATTATTTTTTTTATTGGTGTAGGACAGTAGTTGGGAGCAAGTGATATAGAAATATGCAAGGTAATCCGACCTGCCCACCTATGCATAACATAGAAACCGGCATTCAGCTTATGCATTGCATTACCTTGCAGTCAAGGGCAGGAATGCATTCTGAACCAACTGGCACCTGCAGGTAGATTTTCCAGTTGCACATCATGGCACAATAGTGTGTATTTTGATGCAGAATCTAGGCCAATGAGCAAGGTTTTGCCACAGGCATTTCAGGGAAGGGGCTCCAGGTGGATTCAAAAATGAGATTCGAAGGTTGCACAAAAAAAGGGAAGGTTAACATCTATGTGCCAGCATAAGTAACCCCATGTGCAGTACATCATAATATTCTAAGTAGGAAGCTCCCCTACCACTTCTCCTGCAGGCACTGTCAGAGATCTGTGGCTTCAAGGAAAATGTTGCTGGGGTTGATGTATGCTGGTAATATATATTATATGGGATGGTTGTGGAGAGCAAGCATGACAGGCTTTGCACCATTCTCTCACCAAGATGAGTTTGGGGTTCATATCAGCAATGCTTAGCAGAGCAAATTTTCGAGATGAATTTTCTGCAAAGCTTTGTAAAGGGCTGTAAGTAACAGTCCATCTGCAGTGAGTCCTACTCTCCCAGTGACTTGCAACCCAATGTGGAAGATGCATCTGAGCAAATGGTGCATGGCCTCTCATGCTTGCTCTCAGGAACCATCCCATACTAATACACATCTGCTTCAACATTTTCTTTGATCACTGGCAGGAAAGGTGGAACATATACCAGCTGGTTACTTGATGTCAGTATGTGATGTTCTGGACAGTATGTTATTTTCAACATGGTCTGATAGTGGAAGAGTTGCATTCAGTCATGCCCAAACACCATCCCTGTCATATGTAGAAGTTTTGCAACTACCATTAGTTACCTTCTTGAGAGGGAATACAGAATATGACAACAAAAAACTGGTGTCAACAAGTTCTCTAGTGTCTGCTGAGAGACTTCAAACATGATTGGTAACCAGCCACCTGTACACTGAATCCTGCTCTCAACAATGCATCAACACAAAGGCCTCCTTCACTCAGTAATGTTGCAGATGTGAACTGCACAGGCATTATTCACACATATGTGGCAAGACCCAGACTGACTTAATGGTGTTTGGCAATGAGGTGGGGGGAATAATACCATTGATGCTTCCATCTTCAGTTGTGTTAGGATTGTTAACAGCTGCATTCACAGGCTTGAGTCCACTGTCAGAAACTGATATATTAAGGGGTAACAATTACTACACAGCTGGAGTCCACTGTCAGAAACTAAGGAAGTGAAGACAGTGAACTCCAACTGATCATCTAAGTGGAAAACAGAAGTAAACAATGCGCCACAATACTGCCACAGTAGAAGAGCTCCTAAACAAGAGGGGCTGATGACAAAGCACAGCATGCACAACACAATCACATGCAGGCAGAATCACATGCAACAATGAGGAGGTCATGGGGTTGTTGCTTGAGGATGTGGCATGAAAAAGGCAAGAGGCACTGTTCCCTTGAGGACTGAGGGCTAATTATGACAAGTGAAGATGAAAACCCAAGTAGGAATTGCTTAAGGACTATGGTACATGGCAGCTAGGTATTTTATTACACTACTGAGGTGTAGCCTTAAAGCAGTGTTCCATTTCTTCATCAGATTGGGGGTGATAGGCAGTGGAGAGGGAAAGGTTGTATCCAAGGAGTTGTCTGAGTTCTTTGGTGAAGGCAGAGGCAAATTGTGCTCCTCAATCTGAAATGATTTTGTCATAGAGGCCAAACCAGGTGTAAACCTTGTGAAAGAAAAGTGAGGCAATTCCTTCTGTGGAGACAAATTTCTATGCAGGGCAAAGAATTACCTCCTTTGCGACCCCATGGTCAACCATGACCAAAAGACTGTCAAAGCTGGCGGAAAGGGGAAGGTCTGTGATAATATTACAGGAGACCTATTGGAAAGGGTGAGAGAAGGAGGAGGAGATTGGTGATGAGGAGGGAATGTTGGGGTGAGTGCCTTGGCTGACTGGCAGGAGACACATCCTTCAACATATTTGTGAACATGAGTCTTAAGATAACCAGCATGGCCAGCATGAAGTGATTCTGGTGTTGTTTGACAACAGACTTTTCAAGATCAGGTGGAATATAGGTATAGCCTTGATATGTGAGGTTGCTAGTGCTATATTGCCAGTCAGATAGCTGGAAATGGAAGTAACTGGGAACATCACCAGTAGTGGCACAGAGTGCATCTAGTACAAGAGGGTCAGAGGCGGAGGAGGAAGCCAGCTTCAATTGGAGGGCTGCATTGATCACATTTATGAAAAAGGGACCAGAAAGGAGAGTGACATTGTTATTGTTGTCATTAATAGTGAGGAGGAGCTCTGGCCAGTGAGTAAGGGCATCTGGGGCTGTGAGGAAAGTCCCAGGGACATGAGTGAGATGGAGATCAAGGTTGGAAATGTCAAGTAATCATTGAGCCTGTTAATGGTTGAGTTTATGAGGCTGTTGGAAGTATGTCAAGTTTTTATGATCAGTGAAGACCTGGACCTGGAAGGGAGAGCTGTGGAGGTAGTGTCATCAAGCTTTGAGACCTCAAATGATGGCAAGGAATTCTCTATCATAGATGTCATAGTTTCATCCAGTAGGGGAGAATGATTG
>JBBPUI010001181.1:0-11580 GCA_038094615.1 Heimioporus aff. retisporus | reverse complement strand
ATGCCTGATTTATGAATGTCCTGATCACGCTCGCTCCACCCTCCACCATTACATTCCGAATACCAAGCTCATATAGCTTTTGTAGGAGGTTGGAGATGGAGAGAAAGCCTACGATGATGTTGAATGCGTTTATCAGGCGATATTGGTGGTCGCACCGGATGCGTAAGATGAGATTTCGTGCACCACCGCCCCGGCGGCTTCGAGAGCGCATTTTCGCGCATCCCTTTCCGTGGATGCAGACTCAGGATCAGCGACACAGAAAATCCAAGGTTGCTGGCCCTTCCCATCTCTGTAGTTCTTCAGCAGCTTACAGTCCGTGGGAAGGCGCAGATTGGAATCCAGGATGACCGGACGCGGCGATCTGATGTTCTGTTTGACCGCACCGGGAATCAGACGGACTAGATCGGGTCGCCGGGAGGCGTGTCATCGATTGGCGTGCGATCCTGAGCCAAGCTCACCGTTCAGCTGAGGGTCATCGTTGAGGGCTGTGCCTATACCGACGATGATCGCGTCGTGCATAGCTCTCATCCTGAGAAAAGGAAAGGTGAGTACGCAAGGCGCGCGTGTCCGTGAACAGGCGATACCAGTGTGTCATGAGCATGCTCTCCGGGCCGCTCAAGATAAGCTGCTTCCCTTTGCTACCGGCAATCTTGCCGTCCAAGGACTGGGCAAATGTAAGCGTTACCAAAGGGATCCGCTTCCCTTCTCCATCAAATTTTGCAGTGTTTTTTGGAGGGAGGACGGAGAGCAGAAAATCGCGAGCATCAGACATCGAGGCGCGTATTACATAACCCATAGCGCGCGCGACGCGTTGTTGAGTGGTCACGTGATCTAAATATACTTATGAGCCACTGCATCGCGCGACCTTTGTTAACCGCTTACTTTCAAGACGACACCCTCCATCACATCAAATCATGTCGGGACGTGGCAAAGGTGGCAAAGTGCGTATTCTAGCATCTGCATATATCCTTCTGGCTCACTTGGCTCGGTCTTCTAGGGACTGGGCAAAGGGGGTGCCAAGCGTCATCGTAAAATCCTCCGTGATAACATTCAGGGTATCACCAAACCTGTCAGTTCTTGTCTTGCAATGGGTGCACACGTAGCTGATCTCTCCTGCAGGCTATTCGTCGTCTGGCACGTCGTGGCGGTGTAAAGCGTATCTCTGGTCTCATTTACGAAGAGACCCGTGGTGTTCTCAAAATCTTCCTCGAGAATGTGATCCGTGATTCAGTTACATATACCGAGCACGCCAAACGGTTTGTCTGAATCTGCTGGTCGCAACTCGCATCGCTGACGTACATTCAGCAAAACGGTGACTGCGCTGGATGTAGTCTATGCCCTGAAGCGCTCGGGGCGAACCTTGTATGGCTTTGGAGCATGAGGCATTGGCGTTGTTGCACTGGTTATATAAATACATGTTTGTAGAATGACGAGGACGACATTGTTTGCCTCAACCCACGGCGAGACGCCTGTACAGCAAGTTGTAACTCAGACGACGAATCTGTCTGCCAATTGAGTATGACCTCTGATCTCAATCTTACTACCAAGGCGGATGCGGAGACCGATCCGACCCAAAATGACGACCCTGAAGTAGAGAGTGAAGAGGAGCATGCCGTAGGCGAGTCCGCAGTTGGAGGTGAGCTTACCGAAATCGTTAGCTGATTCACCTACCTGGACTGTGCAAAGGCCAGGGAAAGAAGAAGAGGAAGAAGAAACCCAAGAAGAAAAAGAGCCAACAGACGGATCCCCCTCGTGTTGGACTCTCCAAGATTTTCACGAATGGCATCTATCCTGAAGGCGAGATACAACCTTATAAAGACGAGTCAGCCGTCCTTCTCCTCATGATAACCGTTTATTGAAGCAATCACACACAGTAACGCATGGCGGGTTACATCGGAGGAAAAGCGATACGACGAAAAGATGGCAATGGAAGACCCAGAGATAACTTATCAAAACATTCGTCGAGCTGCCGAAGTTCACCGTCAAGTTCGACAGCGCGCTCGAAAGTTTATTCGCCCAGGGTTGACTATGACAGAGATTGCAGAGTATATCGAAGATGGGACGCGCGCACTCGTGGAAGAGAACGGCCAGGAGGCCGGTATCGGTTTTCCAACGGGGCTTAGCCTCAACAACTGCGCCGCTCACTACACCCCAAACGCTGGGGATACCACAAGTATGTCGTACACCCTCTCGTTATTTCCAAAACTCATCCAAGACAAGTTTTACAACAGGGCGATGTTCTCAAGGTTGACTTTGGAGTTCAAGTCCAAGGTCGCATTCTGGACTCTGCGTTCACTCTTACATTTGATCCGACTTATGATAAACTCGTTGAAGCCGTGCGGGCCGCAACCAACACTGGTATCAAAGTAAGGGACCTCACTCTATTAATCTATCGTTAAACCATTCGGTTTTAGGAGGCGGGAATAGATGTACGCCTCGGCGAGCTTGCTGGCTATATACAGGAAACTATGCAGTCATACGAAATCGAGGTTAATGGAAAACTGGTGCCTGGTAGGCGCTCACTTGGTGCTTTCAGACTCTGACTTATCATGCACAGTCAAACCCATTGAAAATCTTAGCGGTCATTCCATCAATCCGTACCAGATACATGGTGGAAAATCGGTGCTACTCGTGAAAAATGATGATCAAACCAAGATGGAAGAAGGCGACTACTTTGCTATTGAAACCTTCGGTTCAACGGGTCGTGGTCGCGTCATTGAAAACGTCGGTTATGCGCTCGTTCTGATTTCCCAGAATTGACACCAACTCGTAGGGAGAGTGTTCACATTACGCGAAAATGGTAAACGCTCCTCAAGTGCCACTCCGGTGAGGCAAATCACAGGCCCGGCGATGTACTGCTCAATCATCATACCAAGTTTGACCACAGCGAAATCATTACTTAAATCCATCACCAACAACTTTGGTACACTTCCGTTCTGTCGCAGGTATCTTGATCGGGCCGGTGAAAGCAAATATATACTTGCGGTCAGCGCACTCAGAACTGTTCTAGTCAATGGACTAAACATGTCTGCTTGATAGTTGAACTACCTAGTACAGCAAGGGATAGTGCAAGACTATCCTCCGCTTTGTGACGTCAAAGGCGCGATGACGGCACAATTTGTGAGTGCTACTTACACACAGCTTTAAATTTCATATTCATGAAGCTGGCCTCTGTAAACAGGAGCACACGATACTACTACGGCCGACAGTAAAGGAGGTAGTCAGCCGAGGTGATGATTACTAGATGGGTGTAGTTCAAGAACGTTCCATCTGTCTGTTTTCTTGGGTAACGCAGTGAGTGCGAAAACATGTAGCCGAGTAACAGATATTATATGTGGTGTCCGATGCTGACATGCGGGATTTCTTAAGAACATATCCTAAAAAGGCAATCCTTCGAGAGGTTTTGTAAGCCCCAGCCCCTTTAATTGTTCATGCCAGAGCACACTCGCCGCTGGCCCTTTGTTGACCCTTCTCTTGCCATCTCCTTACCCTAAAATTTAATTGGGCTGGCATGCTACGAGATCCATCGCAGCTTTTCTATGGCATCTACCCTCCAACCCCAACAGCACCCCCCCAACGCAAACCAGTAATCAACCTCTTGCGTCATTTTGACAGTCCGGGTATCCCTCCTCCCTCTGCCCGAGTGGACCGATCTATAAAACTACAACAGCAAGGTTCCATGAGGCTTTGGGATGCATGGAGGTATCCCATCTTCGCCGCACATAAAGGTCCGCACCTATTATAATGGCCTTGGAAAGCGCTCCAGGATTTGACTGCTCCCCAGCATCGTGTCTCGCATGGGACATTCTTATTTATCATATTTGGGGTCCTCGCAGAAGAACATGGGGCATCGAGATGACAGTGATCAACAGTATGATGAGAGATGTCTCTAGGCACTCGTCATTAGCCGACGTTGTGAGTAACCTAGGGCACATGCGCTGCCTAACTGGCTGAAATACTGTAAAGGCGACGGTTCGGATGGTGATGGGACTTGCAGGCTTGGTCCCCCTCCCTGCAGATGCTCTGGTTACCCCTGTCACATTCCGTGTTCGTAAGCGCAATCTCCGTGGAATATTAGCAACATTGGATGCCAATGAAACTGGGGCTCGGGAGCTTTCTGGAGAATGGGTTGTTGGAAAGAAGTTGTGGCAGGCCCTGCAGTCTGACTACAGGTCGTCCCAGTCCCATCAGTCCGCTTACGAGGATGCTGTGGAGGATTCTTTGAGTGGAGCTCCAGCTTCTCGAAAAAGACATGCGAGGGTCATTCTCTACGTGCATGGAGGTGCGCCGCTTCCGCTTGTTGGAAGGAAAACTCGATTACGTTACTCCAGGCGCTTACTACACTTCGAGTGCCGCCTCCCAGAGGATGATAACGATACCAATGTCAAAATACACCGAGTCTCGCATATTTGGTTCGTGGTCACAGGGTACCACAAAGCATGTTGACCAATTTTTGTCAGCAATCAACTATCGTCTTGCGCCGGAAACCCGCTTTCCGGGCCCTTTGCATGATGTAGTCATTGCATATCTACGGCTTACCGAGGATCTTCACGTTCCTCCAGAAAATGTTGTGTTGGCAGGTGACAGCGCGGGAGGTGGCCTATGCTTAGCAGCCCTGCTTTATCTCAGAGACAACGGTTATCCGCTGCCTGGGGGTGCAATCCTATTTTCACCTTGGGTGGGTGAGTCAGCCTAGTCTAGTGTCTCCTACCATCCACCAACAATTCTTGAGATCTTACCCTTAGTTGTCCGTCTTGGGACACCAATGCCGCCTATGATATAGTTCCAACCCCGGGGCCCACAGCACACCTTCATCCCGTTTTGATGTACCTTGGCGATGATGGCCTTGAGGAGTACCTGACCCACCCATATGCTAGCCCTTTGTTCGGTAAATTTCATGGTCTGCCCCCGTTACTCATCCAGTGCGGGGAGGCAGAAGTGCTGCGGGATGAAATTATGCTCGTATCACACAAAGCATCGCTCGCTGGCGTTCACGTCCAACACGAGACGTACGAGGACGCCGTACGTTCATTCGGATATCTACGCGCGACCGCAATCTCATCCGTCCCGCAGGTCCATGTCTTTCAGGCATTCCCGTTCCTGGGCTCGGCGAGCGAAGCCTTTGTGTCGTGTCGCGAGTTCGTCTGTCATCGCCTCCGGGAGCTGCAAGCCTCCACGCCCCAGGTTTTGGACAATATCTGCGAAGCACGCCTCGACGATGACATCGACAACGACAACGTGCGCGTCGTTCGTGGAGACGGCGTCGAGACCTCGTCGGGTAGACATGACATGGAAGTGCAGATGAAGAACGACAACCCCCCTAACGAACAGAACTTGCCGAGCTGGGGACCGACCTCTCACTCTCAACCTTCGAAGATGACCGCTGAAACGGACAGCACGGACACAGAATCCGACACGTCGGTGACGGCATCGATACAATCGCACCCCGACCTTTGTCACACCACATCAACCCTCTCCATCCTTGCTACGGATGCACCCCTTGGCAATGCTGATCACCTTCCTAAATCCAGTTATTCGACTAAAAACACCTCGCCAAGAATGCGAAAGACGAACAGTCATACGAGCATTGCTTCATTTGTTGAACAATGGTCCTTGTCGTCAAAAAGTTGTACCATAAGGCAAGCACAGGTGACGACATAGTAAAATCTAGTCATTTCCATAATAAAGTGTCCGCACACAAAATACATACAACAGTCCTCCTCGATATATACTCAACTGGTATTCATTTAAATGGTATTTACCATCGTTCCGTCTCATTCTGAGCACGATCGAACGATAGCATGGTCTTGTGGATTTCTAATTCCTCCACGACGTTCTGCATCGCCCTGCGTTCCCAGTGCCCAAAGATGAATCCCTCGTACAGCATTGTCGTGGCCAACCACGCAACGAAGATGGTGAAAAACACAAAAATGGGGTTGGCCCACGGCAATGGAACCCAAGCAGAACCAAAGATAAGGCCAAATAGCAATAATATACTAAGCGCGAAAATAGCGAGTTCGTGACGAGAGCGACGCTGAGACCCGCGGTATGAGGTCTGGAGGGCACCAAGAAACTCGGAAACCATGACGGTGCTCAATTCAGACGGGGTATCAGCCCAAGGCGACTCGGTGTCCTTGGGGTCCGCGTCTCCGGCCAGGGCGCCTTCTTGAGCCTTGCGCGTACTGATAACGAGCGTTGCCTCCACTCCGAAATGGTCGGAATAAGAGCAGGTGTGTCCTGGAATGGAGTCCGTGAAAATGACTTTGGAGTCCTTGCATGTCAGTCTAAAGGCGTCCGGGTTGTCCGAGATACGACTCGGCTGACGGAAAAGAATGTAGTCAAGGCGCTTTCCCTGGAACATGCGCACGACTGCGCTCCCGGAGGGTCTAGAGTCGCGATAAGAGTTCAACGGGGAGTCGGCCGTCACGCCATACTTTTCGATACCGTCGAGAGGGGAGATCGTTCCCGTGGGAGGAGGAATGTGTGTATGAGAAACTTCCCATGAATCAGTCAATCCAGCATGAGTGCGGATGATGTTCATGGCAAGGCTGCTCGGGATGCTGTTGAAGTCTCCTGTCTAGATATAGCTCAGGGGATGATCGCTGAAATAAAGCAGTGCCTTACCGCTATAACATAATTCCCAAGTTCTGCGGCTTGCCTGGTGACCTTTGCAAACTCCCAGGCATTGACCAGACGGTGGGATCGGTTATATTCTGGGCCATCATCACCGCCTTTGGCGTGGAACTGCCAGGGCACGATCAATATCGGGACATATCAACACGGGGACTTTGGACTCACGTGGGTAACAAATATTTGCACCTGGCCGAGGATGTGATGGAGTATGGTGACACTCCCCGCAGCCTTGCCAACATACCAGTCTCCGCCGGTAACGTCGGTCGGTTCACCGTTGAGAGAGTATGGTGTAATGGAGGTGCCGATGATCGGCCATTTTGCAAAGATGGCTAAACCAGCGCCTAACGCACCGCTTCACGAGATGACGTCCTAAGCCTGCAGGCTGAATGAAACAGAGAACGATGCGAGGTGCATACCTATGGAAGAGTTTTGTGTAAGGTAATCTGTGGGCAATTTTGTCGCGGATTTGGTTGTAATCCGCTTCTACCCAAATTTCCTGAAGGGTGATGATGTCGTAGTCAGACCTCGAGAACGCGTTGGCGATGGCTGCAATGCGTTCATGGCGATCTTTCGATACGAATTTCAAGCCCCTGGAAGTAAACGGTCAGAACCTGCGGAAGAGAGGAGGAAACGGCACAAACCAGCAGTTGAGACTGGCGACGCGGATTTCTTCCATGGTGGTAGCTGCTCAAGCGTTAACTCGGAACAAATGCCGCTTACAAGCATGAATGTACCCGACAGCACGTGATCATCACGACACTCATGTCCACCTCGTTCACCCGCGACGAGTAAGTACTCAACGCCCAAGTCCAACGGTGCGAGTCCACGTTGAGAATGGATTCAGTATAGACATATCGACGAGGGCCGCAGATCAGTTCACTCGTCTTTACTATTCCACTTATGACTCCCCCACCCGTGTGGACGACCTACCCAAGTTCTACCGTGCTACATCCACGCTGACATGGAACGGAAACCCTTGTCAAGGCGTAGATGGCGTCAAGAAGCTCATCCAGAACATGCCTAGCACGAAGCATGAAGTTCAGTCCTATGATTGTCACCCTATTCCAGGTTAGCCGTTGTGTTTTCGGCGTCTCTTTGTAATCTCAGGTCTATCCAGGTTCACGGCCCCCTTCCTTGCTAGTGACTGTGTCTGGGAATGTCACGCACGGAAGGAACTCAAACCACCCTGTCACGACTTCGAGTCGTTCACTTGATGACCAGCCGAGAGTGTTCTTTCAGACTTTCATGCTCGTCCCTGATCCGGCTGCACCTGTTGCTGGAGTGGGGGAGGTGGCAAAGTATTACGTTGATGCGGATTCGATGAGGTTTGTCGGTTGATCAGCCGTGGTGAGGGAGGGTCCCGACTTCGTCGTCAACAACGAACGGAAAATCCTGGCTGTGTACTCGTTGGTTGCGTCTGAAGGTATATCAATTGAAAGCATGTCAAAGCCCTTGGGCACCTCAGAAGCGCAATATCCGAGTAATAAGACATTAGTACATACGCTACAAAACCAACAACATGAGAGAAGGTAGAAAACAATCAACCAAATGTTTGACTCTAAAAAATTGTTAGATAATGTCTGTAGGACGAAAATAACGAGACTCACTGAACGAGCACTCCGTTTGACTTTTGACAACCGCCATTCATCTGGCTTTTCGTACTTGTTATACAATGGCTCGATCTTCTCTTGCTTCTTGCGTTTACTAATTTTGTTGGCGTCGGCCACTTTGAAGAACTGTGGTGCCACCTCGACCAACCATTTGGGTTCGACGGTTGTTACGTTATGGCAATACTCGCGAGTCGTGAGCACCAATTCGTTGTAGATCAGCCATTCTGGATTGCGATTGAAGAGCGCCGACGATGGATGAATGTAAACCGGTGTCCCCTCGACGAGCGTTTTGTACCCTTCTTGGGGGTCCTTCTTTGCAGCGTTCCGGAAGAATCCAGAACAGATAGCTTTTCGGACGCGATTATAGTCCCTTCCAGAGGATAAGATGTCGTGCTTGTACCTACGTCATTGTCAGCTACATGACTCGTTCAGGCTTAACAAACCGCTCACCTATCCATGATTCCAACGAGTTGTTTACGAATATCCTGCGCTCGCCGCATGCTCCTTGCTTGGATAAAGTTTTCGTAGCACCAAGGATTCGAAAAATTCGCTGCTTTCCATCCATTGTACACAGTAAGCAATGTGAGATGATCGCCCTCCGGCTGATGGAATTTAGCCTTCTTCGAATCCGCTTGAGCTTGCTTCTCCTTTGGTCTGTAAAAGACCGTCTGCACGGAGAGCATAGCGACTATGGAAAGGATCTCCTCCGAACATCCAAGCTCCACTGAAGCGATCAACATTTTTGCCAGCGGGGGCTCCATAGGGAAGTCGGCCATCTTGCGTCCCAGACGCGTCAGTAGACCTTCATCGTCGAGCGCCGAAAGAGCATACAGCGCCTCCAAGGCGGTAAGCATCGTCTGTGCAGGCGGGGGATCCATAAAATCAAAGCTGAGTAAGTCATTGATACCCATCGCTTTGAGAAGTAATATAGTATGCGCAAGATTCGTTCGCTGGATGTCCGGAATCGAGGTGGGTAGCATTTCATTACGGTATGCGGCCTCTGTATACAGTCGATAGCATTTTCCGGGGCCGGTACGTCCAGCGCGTCCGGAACGTTGGCGTGCTTGAGCTTGTGAGATGGGCATGACCACTAATGAATCCATTCCCAAACGAGGGTCGTAAGCATTCTGCTTCGAGAAACCAGGATCAATGACATAGTAGATTCCGGGTATCGTCAAAGAGGTCTCCGCAACGTTGGTTGCGATCACGACCTTGCGAGCACCAGGTGGAGTAGGTTCAAAAACACGAGATTGGACTTCGGAAGGGAGGGCAGAATAGATGGGTAGAATGATGAGCTCGGGGACCTTTGGACCAAGTGCTTTCATCCGTTCGAACAGTATTTCGCAGGCCGTGTCAATTTCCTCCTGTCCAGTTAGGAAAAGGAGGATGTCACCCGGTGGCTCGGAAAGATGGATCTGCATGACGGTGATAAGGGACGCATCAAGGTAATCTGACTCCGGCTCTTTCGTATACAAGATTTCGACGGGATACGTGCGACCTGGAATTGTGAAAATCGGACAACCAAAAAAGTATTTGGAGAACTTTTCAGCATCCAATGTCGCAGAGGTAACAATCAACTTGAGATCCGGGCGTTTCTTGACAGCCTCTGTAAGAAGTTAGCATGATAAAGACACAGAGTCCGGATGACGACTCACTCTTCAAGAGTCCAAACAAAACATCCGTAGCAATAGTACGTTCATGGGCTTCGTCTAACATGATCACGGAGTACTGGCTACAAAGGGGATCGATGATGGATTCCCGCTGCAGCATACCGTCCGTCATGTACTTGATTTTCGTTTCCGGACAGGTGCAATCCTCAAAACGAATGGTATAGCCGACTTCTTGACCGAGACGACAACCGACTTCTTCAGCGACACGTTTTGCTACAGACATGGCTGCGACACGTCGTGGTTGCGTACACCCAATACGGCCCTTGTCTCCATACCCGGACTCGGCGAGATATTGGACCATTTGTGTCGTTTTGCCGGATCCGGTATCTCCTACAACAATAAGAACTTGATGCTGTAAAACGTGTTAGCATGTTCGTCAACCTTCAAAAGTAAGCAAACGTGCATCACCGATAGCTTGAAGTAGTGGGTCTCTGAGCTTGTAAATAGGCAAGCTCTTGCGTTGGTCCTGGATACTAAGCGACGTGATTTCCCCATACGTCGTCGCCTTGTTGAACGTCGACTCCCGCCACTTTGGAACCTCGCCTGCTTTCTGGTCCCTGAGATTCCCTCTCATATCCTGAGCAAAGACCCGCTCAGACTCTTTTGCCATAGGGTCCAGCCATGGGGCACTAAAGTCGCGAGCTTCGGAATCCGCGCGCTCATTGACTTCTTGCTGACGAAGCTCTCGTCGCTCCTTTGCCAGTGCCGCACCACCAATCGCGGCCCTATTCAGTGAGCCATCAGGTGCCTTGATAATCTTGACTGGACTTAGGTCAAGAGTGCGTTTCGTTTGGCCAGCGAGGAACGGAGGCTCTTCTTCTCGAATTTCAACGTCTAGTTCCTCTTCTACCTCCGCGCGGGCTACGGGATTGTTAAAGTCCTCGTCCAGGTCAGGATACTCAGAGGCGTCAATCACACCCGAGGAAATAAGCTGCTTGATTTCCCAACGTTCAGGCGACGTGAGCCTCTTTGCTGAACGTACGGGGTGTTCGTCCCGAGAACGCAAAGGTACGGCGTTCGCCCCAGACGAGGCTCGTGCCGCACGTTGTCGTTCCTCATCCATTTCCGCCTCGGATTTGATGCGAAGGTGGGGCGTAAGGTCTCGGCCGGTGGCTTGGTCAACGTCCTTCATGGAAAGACCTATTCGATTCCCCGCGACGCTCATGACTTTGACTTTGACTTGCTGCCCCCTGCTGAGTAAATCCGAAGCTGAATTCGCACGTACACCATGCTGGATGTTGGAGACGTGCACCATGCCTAGTACGATGTGAGAACGAGTAAAGAGACCTGTAGATACCACATACATACCTTCGACGCGCCCGGAAACACCCTCTAGCTGCACAAACGCACCAAAGTCCTTCAAGCCGGAGACTCGACCATCGTAGATTTTGAAGAGCACAGGACGCTCGTCCAATGACATACGACCTCTCCCCCCGTTCTTATAGTCCCTCCTCGGTTCATACGAGCGACCTCTGTCCGGACTCCGACTTCGCCTACGGGGTGGAGACCGAGACCGAGACCGATCCCTCCGCTGGGGCAGTGTTTGACTTTCCTCCACCTTCTCATCCTGGACCTTCTTCTTTGCAGCGCCCTCGAACTGAGCCATCATGTCGTCTACCTCCTGCATCAACACGTCCTTGCTTATTTCCTGGTCGGGGAGAGAAAGG
>JBBPUI010001180.1:0-11582 GCA_038094615.1 Heimioporus aff. retisporus | reverse complement strand
ACATTGATTAGTCATCACTAAAATAGTCTGGTGAACATGTTTATTGCTTACATAATGCTTACATAATACACATTTGTCAATTACCCCTGATTAGTCATCACTGTCACATCTGGAAGAAGCTGTCATGATCTGGAAAAGGCTGTCACAGTCTGGCCAGTGCTGTCAGTGCTGGAGAAGTCTATGGATGCTGGGGGTTAAAACTAGTGCATGGACTGGTTTGCTGATGACTGGAAGCATGAATGCTACAACATGGTGATTGTGAACATTGATCACTTGTGTGTATGGCTGGACAGTGGTTTGAAAAGTGCACTTTTTGCTCAGACATGCTGTTCTTCACTTGATGATGCAAACAGGGCATCCTATTGCACAGCTACACCTTATCATGTGCCCCCTAGGGGTACCTAAGTGGGAATGGTCATGAATTGACCAAATCTTGACATATGTTCAATGGTTTGATGTTGTCCCTCAGGCAGGTCTGGGCAACTGTGATCTGTCAACTCAGATGTACATTGTTAAAAAAGCAGTATGTTCAGGTGGGGAGCAGTTAGGTAATGTCATTCCAGTCACACAGATACAAGCATATGCAAGTCTTGTTCCATGCTTTGGCAATCATGCAGACTCACATTTAACCATGTTCAATTCATTGGAACAATCACACAAGTTTTTTCTCAACAGGTTTTTTGACAAGAATATCTTTTACCCTCTCTCTCTTTAACAAGCAAAACAATGGAATTGGAAGGTGCCTCCCCCCAGCAATGGGGCTGAAGCACTCATGGCCACTTTTTTCAACACTGTTGCTACTGCTATGAAATCATGGGTAAAGGTCAAGAATCCTTTAGATCAAGTCCTTCCTCATCACCACTGGCTGAGTGCTTACAGCAGTCATCAACTCCCTGGTGCACCTGATGGTGCCAAAGCCTATGACAGGCACCCCGACATCCTCCTAGTTGAGTCAGCAATGTATACTGTCCAGTCACTCTCATAGACAGACCTGGTAGTACTTGCAGAATACACAACCAAAAAATGGATGCCTTCTTGTTGCCTTGCAAAAACTCTGCACACTAAAGCTTATCTGATGTTCCTTGACCAACCATAGCATCATTTTGTTCTTGGCATATCTTTATCCAAGCAGGAGATATGAGCACATTTATATAATCATTCTAGCCTTTATGTCAGCCATCCCTTCAGCATACATGAGGACCCCAATTGCTTTCTTACTCTCCTTGCTGTGCTCATGTTTGGTTCCAGACCATGCATTGGCTTTGATCTCACCATCACTATCATTCCCACTCATTCCCTCCCCTCAGATTCTCCTCCATGGCACATTGGGTTGGTTAGGGTCAAGAACAATATATATCAAGTCCTGGAAATTCTCTTCTCTTCCCCTGGCTTCCTAGGGAGAGGAACAATTATTTATCTTGTTCATCACAAGAGTTGAACATACATTATCAAAGATCACTAGGTTGAGGACCCAGATAACAAGGTGCAAATGATGCAGATTGTGCAAGAGATCCCAGGGGTGCCAACTGTTGTAAAATATTAGAAGGTGAAGATCTCGGAGGGTATAGCTGACAAGACATTTCAGTATCATGACAAGCTCAAGCACAAGAAGATGAAGGGGGACAGGTTCCACATTCATACAGTTATGAGCCCATGTGGTTGACCAATCATACACTTTCAAACCAAGTTCAAACTTATTCAATGCATCAGTGATATTCTAGTCGGTAAGTGGACATCTAACTTGTCTGCAACACCAATACTCACCTATCTTCTAGTCAAAAAAATGGCAGATGCCAAGGGTATTCTCCATCATGACACAAGTCCCTCCAATGTTATCATTGAGGACCTCCTGAACAGGTCACATGGGATGTTAGTTGATTGGGAGTTCGCCATACAGAAGACTTACAGAAAAATATATAGTGTAGGTGGTATGGTGAGTTATTCCACCTACAAGTAGCTTACATGTACTAACTTTGTTCAGGGTACTATCCTGTTTCTTTCAAGATCTCTTTTGAAGCAGATCTCATGCATGCTTGAGAAATGTCAAGGAAAGAAGATTGGTCCCAGGGATGACTGTATGGCCTCAATGGCATCCAACATGACACAAGACCTTACCATTCAGCATTCATTGGAGGACAATGTCAAATCTTTATTCTATGTGACACTGTGGATCATTGTGCTATATGATGGTCCTGGCAGTCTGGAGCAGGATGCTTTCGATTTCAATTCATCAATACTTGGCCAGTGGACAGAAACTTCAATCAGTAACTTGGATATCACAAAGGACTCAAAACAAGCATTGTTCACTGAGTTCACCTTCAATTTCAAATGCCACATTTCACCCTATTTCCATGATTTCATTCCACTACTTGAAAGCTGGTGCCAAATTTTTAGAGTCACAGAGTTCAAGGGGTTAAGCATAGGTATTGAATCATGTATCAGCTTATTTGAAGAATTCCTTGCACACTTCCCCTCTGAAGATAGCAGTTATATTGTAAAGAAGATGGCCAAGGCACTTGAACCTTCACTGTCAGAAACCAATGCTATACCAAAATTGATTGTCACACAAAAGAAGCAGCAGCAGGATATTCAGAGTATGGGTGATTGGTCTCATCAGTACAAACATGCACAGGGAGTATACAGCAGATAATATTTTTCACTGTTGTATGTAGTATGTATCATGTGTCCAATCACAACGACAGGCAGGGGTGGCACAACTGACTGTACTAACTACTATGGCAAGAATGAGGACACTATGTTGCCATATGATGTGTGGAAGTATTTGTTATGTGATTTAAAATTTTTACAAAGTCACAACTTGTGGCTGAATTTTCTTGTACCTACCCAGCCTGGTTGATGCAGTCATGGAGTGGAGGCAAGAAGAGGCATCAAGCTGATGATGGCATGCCAGGCCTTTCACACATGAAGAGACACTGCCAGACAGAAACTCTTGAAGGTTCCATTGACCACAGTGGTGATTCTCATGTTTCTCAGGCTGGATCTCAGCCCTCTTGTCCTGTGAGAGCAGGTGCTGGTTTGGGAGGTTGTGTCTTGCAGCTACAGAGGATCAGCACCATCCTAGAAGCACCACAGATGCCCAAGCCTCATATGACACTTACCATGGAAACTCAATCAAATCCTCTTGCACCTATGCTGCATGCAAGCAAAGGGAAGAATAAGGTGAGTCACATAAGCTATGCTATATTCATGGTTCTGATTGTATTTGAAGTCCTCTCAGCCTAAACCAACAGCCAAGAAGGTTTTGGGGAATTTCAAGGAAATGACAAACTGCAACTTGCAGGTACATGCCTGATCAGAATGACTTTAATGCTTGACTATTATTCTTGCAGCCAGATACAATGCCTGTGCCATGGTTTTTGGGTGGTTCTGAAACCACCAGATTTGGATTCCATGTGCCAGCTTCTAAAGCTCCCTCAGTGTCAGGTCACCAGATCATCAAGCAACACTTGCTGTCCACTGGATCTGCTACTGTTGGCAAGGGAGGTGCTTGTGCTTCTGAATTTCAGTGCAGTCTGGGCACATCCCTACTCCCTTGTAGCATTGAAGATAATGAGGATAGCGACTCAAGCAGTGAGAGACATGGCAATGAAGATGATAGTGCTGACAATGAACATTCTGTGGATGGTGGAGATGGGGATGAAGATCTGGATTGCCTGTGTTGCAATAATTCACATGGTTTGTACACTACACAGTTCTACTTGCTACTGATGCTCACTTTCAGAGTTTCACTTGGAGATGCAAGCCAGTCAGCCAGTCCATCACATGTTGCTACCTTCTGACCATGAATTCATTTATTCCCATTCCAAGGACAAAGCAGGTGCAGCCATGGCTCTAGGTAATACCAGCCATGATACCAACTGCAATAAGGTATGAAATTGTTGATGTCTCTTTTCATACTACACATTTTGTGCTTCCATCAACATGACTCAGGTGGTGGATGTTTTGCAATCCCATCAACAGCAAAATGGCCACCCTCATGCACCTAATCCAGCTATGCTTACTGCTATTCACTCTACTGCAATTTGTATTGAAAATGATCACAGTGCTGAATCCGTTCCAGTTTCTCAATGTTATCAAGCACACAATCAACCACCTCCACCTCATCAGCTTGGTCACTACTTGGTGATTTGGAAAGATTGTTTAGAGGACACAAAGCAAGAATGTAGAGTTTCTCATGCACTCACCAATCCCTGGCCAAAGATGCAAGAAGATCTTGAGAATTCCATTATGGACAGTCTGACCATGATCATTGCAGATTGGAATAGTTGTGGTGTTTGGTTTGAACCTGGTATGTATATGTGCAATCCAAGTTGCTTTCTGACCTCTCAGCAGGTTATTGGCCTGATAAAAAGATGTACATGGCAAAAATGGTATGGATGTATACTCTTTGCTATGAAAGCTAACTATGCAACACAGCTTTATGATGACATGTCTATGTGGTGATCTGAAATGAAGAAGATGGTGATTACAGCAGTTCCCAAGTTCTACAAGCTATCTCCTCCCAATGTGGTATGCCCTGACCCTATCCACTTTGCTGAGGATGCCACCATTACATTGTTGGAACAGTCAAAGTTTCTTCAGAATGGTCAGGATGAAAATGTAGGTCCCATGTACCTCACTGCAGCCACACCTGACAATGTAATAGGGTAGGACAAGGAATTTTGTGCATCTGGCCCTCAAGCATGTCATTATCAAGTTTTTTTATACTGGTGGCTATTGTATCATTCATTGGTGTCCTGACATGTTCCACAACACTATCTTTAAACATGCCTTGCAGTCATTGCTACAGTCATAAGTACCTGCACATCTCATACCTGCTGCCACTGAATGCAACATAGCTGAATTGTGTCCTTGATGGTTACACCAGAAGTGGCACTGGAAATATATTTCCTAACTTCTCCACAAAAATTTACAGCTCAATTTATCATGAGATGCTCATCCTTATTGAGGCAATCCTTGCAGATTCTTACCATGGTCCCTGCCTTACAAGTCAACTGGCAGAGTGGGTGTGGGAGAGCTGGTAAGTAATGGCTGTACACTACTTATTTTTGCTGACTGTCATACCAGGACCACATTGCAATGTGTTGACAACACAATCAGGTGGTATGAGCATCTGCAGGTGGCCCTAGATTAGTAACTATTATGTCATGATTGTTTAGGATAGATTGTTTAGGATACAATCTTATCATTTATCTAATCTATGATGAGTCATTGGGTATACTGATTTGATCATTTTAAATTATTTTTATGAGTTCTACAGAGATCCACAAAGATTCACAGAGATCCACAGAGATTCACATGAATCTTTATCATGCCATTGTCAGACGAATCACCCTACCTTCCATGGTTTCATAGAGATCCACAGAGATCTACAAATATCCACAGAGATCTGTATGAAGCCTGAAAGCCAACCTGTTTTACAAGAGGCCACAGAGATATTGTCACTGGACAGAACAAGCCAGGAAAGTCCAATATGGACCAGGCTGTGAGTTCTTTGACATTGTCCAGCACTGTACAGTACTGTCCATACAAAAGTGATTTGCTGATGCTTGAAACAATTTAACACTGCTATACTCATGACAACACACCCAGCCATGTTTCTTTCATTTCCTATTCATTCACAACTACTTCTTGACCATGACTGCCAACTCTCCCTGGCTCTCAAGAGCACCCTCAATGATATGATCCAAACATGATCCGGAAATTGTGGCTTGGATGATCCAGTCCATTTGTGCCAGGTAGCTATCAAAGGTACTGGTAACTGCTGAGAAGCTACCAGTGCTGCTCCATAGGTACAGGTCTCCATTTGGAAGGCAGTGGGAAGCTTCCAGATCTCTTTTGGTAGCTGCCAAGTAGCTAATTGAATTAACAAATATATTGTGCCAATTGCCAAATCATCAATTAAACAATATGGTAAATTACACAATTGCTTGAAATATAATTTGTGTATTTGCCAAATAGGAGAATTAGCTAATTATGTAAGATTGGGACAATTGAAATTTTTTTTATGTTTCATGTTAAGATCAAACATTTTGTTTTTTTTACAATGTTTTGAATGTGAACATGAAATAAATTATTTCCAATGTTATCACTATGCTTTCAATGGGATCACTATGAATAAGTGAAAAAAAGTTCACCACTTGAATTTCACAATGTTTTAAGACATGTTTTTGGATGAAACATGAGACATAAATTATAAATTATCTTTTCAATGACTTTTCTGCCCTAGAGCAGATTGTGAAAATAGTACATGTTCAAATTAAGGTTTTATGATGTTCCATGTTAGAAAATGGGTAATTGCCTCCAGTGTAATATGTCAAAGTTGGCCCTGGCAACAACTTGGACCTGGAGGCAAACCTCACTGGCACCAAAGTTGAGCACAAGGTCTTTCATGACACCTAGAGTGGCATCAGTATTTGTATTTGTGGAAGACATATGCATGATGTGATCTGGGCAGATCAGGCTTCTGAGCCACTTCCAAACCTGCTTGGGCATGGCAACAATCTCAGATCTGGAGTCCAGCACACAGGCAAGTGGAATGCTAGACCCAATCACCATGGCCTCAATAGACTGCAGCAGAAGAGTATGATGCACAACAATGAGCCAATCCTCATTCTTCAACATCCAATCTCCAAACTCTTGCTTGATGGCATGCAAATTGCAACTGGATAGTTTGTTTATCTGAACAAGGTTAGCTGCAACTCACTTAACCATAGTAAGCTCCTGCAATTGCTTGCAGAACTCCAGAGCCACAGCAAACAAATCCTTGACTGGAACTGGGATACTAGTGGCCAGGACCTTCTTGAGAACCTGCTTCAGAGCAGATTTGTCCTCAAGCAGATGTGAATACTTAAACTGTGGGGTAGAAAAGGGAAGGAAGGAATTGGAAGAACAAGTAGGAGGGATAGAAGTGGTAGGACAGGAACTGGTAGAAGGTACAGATAAAGGAGAAGGGGATGGAGAGGACACAGTAGCAGAAGGTTTAGGAGTAGATGGGCAATTGGCAGACACCAATGATGGAAGTGGAGGAGTCAGAGGACAAGTAGAGGAAGTCCTCTTGGCTGCCTCCTAAACTTCTGAAGACATAATCTCCTTGGCAGAGCATTGCAAGATGGACGAGATGGGATATGGACACCATCGAAGCAGACCCATTTTCTTTTACCATCCTTAGCCTTATCTGCCTGATAGGCAGCCCAGGCCTGTGCCAAGAATGGCTCAAAATCTGGATGACTCAAGACAACAGGCAGGGATTCATTGTTAGACTCAGAGATGGTTGTTATGAAGGTGGAAGGATTGATGTCAAGGATAGCAGGAGTTTCTGGATATGAGACAGAAAGAATACTGGCAGTCATATGTGGAGGAGGGTCACATGCAGGTGTCACGCCCCATGCCTTCGCTCTCTCGCCCGACCACATCTGCCCCTATCCACCACCTTCCTTTGCCTTCGGGCGACATGTCCGCCCATCTCCGCTACGTCCGATGTCTCGTTCCCTTGTTCCATTCTTTCGTTCCTTCTCTGCTCTGTACCTTATGATCGGCTGTCGTTACTGGCAGCTGTCAGTCCCTGTCTCCGTCTCCTTCCCTGTCGTTACACTCCACCTTCCCTTGTAGTACTCCACCCTCCCTGACGTTACTAGTGCGACATGCCACAAGTATGTAGCCCTACGTACTCCGCCACGTCCGCGCTCTGTCTACCCTTAGCATAGCCTCCACCCTCATGTATTTAGTCTCCTACTTCACTGAGGACTTTCCTCAGTTTGTAAATCAACTAAGTTACCTCCTACTCTCCTCTCTTGTCCCTCCGCTCCTCTTCCTCTCTCCCTCTCTCTGCCTCAATAGCTCGTTGCTGTCGTTGAACCTCTGTCCAACCTCCGCCCTCCGAAATACGAGGACTGGGTCAGTATAAGGGCGCAGGCATTACCTGAAGCTGCCGTCCTCACCCCTCCGTTTGCCGCTCCACCTCCGACCTCTGACCTTGCACATACATCCGACCTCCGGAGACCCGGAGGAACCAGACTTGACAGTATTTACAAACTCACGCTTGTACTGTCCCCTACTACACCTCACTCATGTCACTCCAAGGCATCATCTGCATGCGTTCGCAAGCACGTCGCGAATCTCAGGCTCCTGATCCAGGTCCTAGCATGCCCGGCGGTGTTGAAGTCCTTCCCCTGGAAGATCACAGCTTCGCCTCCTTTACCCACCCCGCTGTTAGCCCTCCGCTACTCCTACGTCCTGATGCTGGCAAGAGCTGCGCAGATCCTCCCGCTCCTGAGGGTGATGATGGTTGGAGGACACCAATGCCTGGCAGACATCGCTCCCCCTGTCAGCCCGACGAGCAGCGCTCTGGCACTCCTGACCCTCCGGACCCAGGCAACCCCAGATCTCCCGGTGGTGGCGGGGACGACGATGATGATGACTTGGAGGACCTCTTCCCCACCCCACTCTTGCCTCCCACACCTGCTCCAGCTCCAGCTCCTCCTGTTGATCTGCTTGTCGCACTCACGCAAGCTATTCAGACACTCGCCCAGGCGCAAGCCTCGGGGTCCTCCTCCTCCTCCTTGTGTACCAAGGTCCGTGAGCCTGACACCTTTGACGGGACGGACCCCCGCAAGCTCCGCACCTTCCTAGTCCAGTGCGAGCTCAACTTCCAGGACTGCCCTAAGGCCTTCATCACGGGCCACGCCAAAGTTGTATTCGCGCAGTCCTACCTGAAGGGCATGGCCCTCAAATGGTTTGAGCTGGACCTCCTGCAGATTAAACCTAAGGTGTGCCAGTGGACGAACGACTACGCTGAGTTCGTCCATGAGCTCTGCGTGAACTTTGGTCCACATGACCCTGTCGGAGATGCCGAGCACCAGCTCGACCACTTGACGATGAAAGATGGGAGTCGGATCATCAAGTACAACGTCGAGTTCAACCGCCTCGCCGGCGTTCTCGTAGACTACGGTGATGGCGCCCTCCGGCACCTGTTCTACAATGGTCTCCCCGACCGCATCAAGGACAAAATCTCTCACGTTGGAAAGCCCACTACGCTCGACAATCTCCGCCTTCTCGCCCAGACCATCAATGTGCGCTACTGGGAGCGGAAGTCCGAGCAGGCTTGCTCAAAGGACAAGTTGTCCTCCGCGTCCTCCAGCGAAAACAAGTCCTCGAACTCCTCGTCCAAGAAATCATCCCATCATTCCTCCACTTCCTCCTCCGCCAAGCCAGCTTCGTCATCCACCTCTTCTGCCTCCGGCAAGGCGTCTTCCTCCTCCTCCTCCGCTAAACCCACTTCCTCCGACACTCCTACGCATTTGGGAAAAGATGGTAAACTCACCGAAGAAGAGCGCCAGCGATGTTTCAAAAACAAGCTGTGCATGTTCTGTGGCCAGCCTGGTCACAACGCGAAGGACTGCCCTAAGTCGACCTCCAAGGCTTCCAAGGTGAAGGTGCGTGCCGCTACGGTCACCTCCTCCGCTCCGGCTTCGGAGCCAAAAAAATAGTCAGCAGTCCCCAGAACTCCGTGCGACCTGGAGACTGCGTTGACTCTGACCGCACACTCACGGAGGTTTGTCTCAACATGTCCGCTCTTTCTGATCCAAATGCTCTCATGCCGTCTGTACATCTCGTCGATTATGATTTCCCTCCTGTATTCGCTCTAGTCGATTCTGGTTCCACCCATTGTTTTATAGATTCAGATTATGTCAATAATAACTCAATCCCCACTTACAAAATCCCTCCGCTCTCGCTCCAACTCCTCGATGGTTCTTCGAACGCCACCATCACACGCTCCGCTCAGCTCAACCTCCGCTTCCCCTCCAGCGATGTCACCTCCGCGACATTCTATGTCACTCCGTTGGATTCCTCTTGTGTACTCATTCTCGGACACATCTGGCTCACCCGATACAATCCATTGATTGACTGGGTATTGGGCCATATCAGCTTCTGAACGCCTACAGAACGAATGCCGACAGCACTGGTACCACCCTCCGTCTCCGCGGTCGAGTCCCCGACTCCTCCGACTCCGGTTGTCTCTGACGATCCACCTCCCTCTCCGTCTCCCGACTCGCCTCCCCCTGCTCCACACATCTCTTTCATCAATGCCGCCGCTTATCAGCGCGCGTGCAAGTTAGAGGGCTCTGTGCAGTTTACCATCTACATCCGACCAGAGGATCTCGGCTCTGCCAAGATGCGCTCCACGTCTACCACCGCTCCGGACACTCCGGATCTTTCTAGCGTCCCTTCAGACTATCACAACTTCGCGGATGTCTTCAGTAAGGCTAAGGCTACCAAGCTGGTGCCGCACCGCGAATTCAATCTGAAGATCGACCTGGAAGAAGGCACCTCGCCTCCTCTTGGTACTATCTACTCCCTTTCCCCCACTGAGCTTGACGCGCTCCGCGTTTTCCTTGATGAGCATCTCACATATGGGTTCATCTGCCAATCGAACTCCGCTCACGGTGCTCCGGTTCTCTTCGTTCGCAAGAAGGACGGTTCGCTCCACCTGTGCGTCGACTTCCAAGGACTCAACAAGATCACGAAAAAGGACCGCTACCCCCTTCCTCTCATCTCCGACCTCTTGGATGCTCCTAGCAAAGCCCGCATCTATATGAAGATCAACCTCCGCCATGCATACCATCTCGTCCGCGTCGCTGAAGGCGACGAATGGAAGACCGCCTTTCGGACTTGCTATGGGTCTTTTGAGTGGTGTGTAATGCCCTTCGGTCTGACTAATGCGCCGGCTGCTTTCCAGAGGTTCGTCAACAGCGTCTTCGGTGATCTCCTCGATGTCTGCATGGTTGTCTACCTCGACGACATCCTTATCTACTCCTCCGACCTCGCTTCCCACAAGAAGCATGTCCACGAGGTCCTCCATCGTCTCCGACAACACGGCCTGTATGCGAAACCGGAGAAGTGTGAGTTTCACTCCGCTTCCGTCGAATACCTTGGCTTCCAGCTCTCCACCAACGGTCTGTCCATATCCACAGACAAGGTCAAAGCCATCTCCGACTGGCCCGAGCCCCGCAAGGTGAAGGACATCCAGTCATTCTTAGGCTTCACCAATTTCTACCATCGATTCATCTTTAATTACTCCGACATTGTCGTTCCCCTTACCCGCCTCACTCGGAAGAACACCACTTGGAACTTCACCGACGAGTGTTGCTCCGCCTTTGAGCGTCTCAAGGCTGCTTTCACCTCCGCTCCTATCCTGACCCACTGGGTGCCCGACGCTCCGCTTATGGTCGAGACCGACGCTTCGGACTACGCCATCACCGGTATTCTTTCTATTACCTGTGCCGATGGTGAGCTCCGTCCTGTCACGTTTTACTCTCGTACTCTCACTGCCCCGGAGTTGAACTACAACACCCATGACAAGGAGCTGCTGGCCATCTTCAAGGCCTTCCAGCACTGGCGACATTACCTCAAGGGCTCCGCCATTCCGGTTGACATTATCACGGACCACAAGAACCTTGAGTACTTCACCGCCTCTAAGGTCCTGACGCGCCGCCAAGCCCGCTGGTCGGAGTTCCTCTGCCAGTTCAACCTCGTCATCCGCTTCCGCCCCGGGCGCCTTG
>JBBPUI010001179.1:0-11586 GCA_038094615.1 Heimioporus aff. retisporus | reverse complement strand
AACGGAATGGTTACCCGCGCGCTCCGTCACCAGGACAGTTGGCTGCCGTTCACGATCGGGGCTCCACCGAGAATACCGCTCAGGACACGGCAAGTGACGTAGCCGACGCCTCCACTCCCCTCGACGCAACAACACCAGACGGCGCACTAACCGGTCACCCTACGAAACTTCGATCTTACCCGTTCGGTTTTCGCCAGGTTATCGAACGGGCAAAGCTGATCGCACAGTGCGACTCTGTGACCAAGGATCCTTTTCCGCCTCGAGTTACTTTTCTCCATGTTTCGTGCACTGAGATCTTTAGCGAAGCACTTCTCGAATGTGACAAGGTCCCTCCCGGTAGGTTCTCTTCAGTCTGGTCGAGGTATAGACTATACAGATCTGCTCCAGGTTACTGGCCTAACTACCGTGCTCCGCTCACTATCCTAGTGCGTACATCATAAACGTCATATGCAAGGGACTGATGGTGTAGTAGCTTTGGGAATCGTTGATGACATGGCGGTCAACGATCAAGGCGAAGGCCCGTGAAGTCCTGCCGCGATTTTATGACATTGGGTCTCACCGCACCGCGCTGGACAATCAAACCGAGGCGGAGGAATTGATCAAAGGTGCGCTATTTTTAAGAGATGGCATTGACGACGAGGTCCATGATATGCCTCGCTGGGGGGAAACTTTCTGACGGCAGTCCAGGGTTCCACAAATAACATGGCCCACCCTGCACTAGCCGCGCTGGTCAAGGAATTTTTTTATTCACCGTCATCGTTATTTGCAGTTTTCCCCGAGGTATTCGCCCGTGAAGTGCCGAGAGTGACCATGTGCCTTGCGGCAACTGCGGTATGCTTTCATTCCTTTTGATATTTATTCCTGATATTATCATAGCTTTGTGCCGCCCTCGACGAGTACACACAAACAGGCACCTGGCAGGACCGCACGTTCGAATATAGCCTTTACTCGAAGGTATTCAAGGGTATCCTGGACATGCAACATCAAGTTGATGGAGTACCGAAACATGCGGTGAAAACTCGCAAATTACGAGTTGCCTGGGCAACCAGCACAAGGTATGTCATATGGGTGGTGCTTTCGATGGCTGACTGTGATGATTCTTGCATGTCCAGTGATTCGCAGTCGCGCTCCGGAGGGCCAAGCAATGATGAGTTTTGTGTAGTCCTTGACTAATTTCCCCATTTGTATTGCAATGTTTAATTTCGCATGTCAAATGAATCTTGATTGCTGAGATATTTCATAACAAGCTGGGTGGTGCCTGAATCTGTGCAAGAGTGTACAGTGTATATAGAAGTCTATAATGTCTGTGAAGGGAACACCTTTGGAATGTGGCCAGATTCAAGGCAGGGTGCATAGGGTTCAGACAGGATACACAGTCATCCACAGCTCTGTGGATCTAGCATAGTGAGCTGTGAAGGTCTGTATTACTAGGTACCTTGCTGTAGAGTCTGTGACCCTGTGCAAGTCTGTGCAGCCCTGTGCAGCCAAAGGCTGGTTTGCTGATGTATGGCCCCTTCAAGGTTCTCGAAAAGGTTGGACCAGTGGCATACAAGTTGAAACTTGATTCTAAATGGCGTAGCATTCATCCCGTCTTTCACGAATCGGTCTTATCGCCATACGTCACCGGATCATTCCCCTCACAAATCGTTGCCCCTCCTCCTTTGCCGGATCTTATTGATGGCCATGAAGAACAGGAGATCGAAGAAATCATCGACTCCAGAGAACGGCGTCACGTTATCGAGTACTTGGTCAAATGGAAAGGCTTTCCTTCGGATGAAAACGAATGGATCAAAGAGAGCGAATTGTCACACGCTCAAGATAGCATCACTGCCTTCCATCGAAGACATCCTACCGCCGCTCGAAGTTCTAAAACCCTTCGACTTCGATACAACGCCTCCGAACCCGATTCTCCATGTTCTTGTCCTACGTGCTTGGGTCTTCCCCTCCCAGTTTCCAATTCAGGCACCTTCACAAACCCCGACTTCCTCGCATTCCGCGCCTCCCTGAAACGACTTCCTTCTTTGCCTCCTGAGGACACTCGGCCTTGAAAGGGGGGTAATGTCAGAACTTTCAAATTCCCACATTTCGTATTCTTTATTGTTCCATTCTTGATTCGTGTTGACTCCATTCGAGTCCAGCATTGTTTTCATTCCCGTCTATTGACTCCTCTCATCATTCTCCCACTTTCTATTACATTCCACTTCGCACTGCCTATGGCATCATTTGTTGTGTTCATGACTCATTCCATCGTCATCAGGACTCAGGGTTTCCAGTAGTATAGCCACATTACTGGGTATAAGAACCCCTTCGTGTAATTACTCGCTCTTTAGACTCGAATTCTCATCTCTCTTCTGCTCATTACAAGGCCCCTTCGGCTTGGTATTCAGCATCCCTGATAGACATACATCACGGCTGAAGTCAATAGTGGTTTTTACTAATTAGGCCCTTGCCTAATTTGGCCACTGTGTGAATTCAGACCCAGATAGCGTTTTTCGAACTCAATGACCTCCTGCAGGGGCCATAGGCGGGGGGAAATCGAAGGTTTGATACCACCGCGCCGGCCTATACCGGGGACCTTTACTACATTCGAACAAATGACTTTCTTTTGGCGGAATTCGCCCATGTCACGGTGATCATTGGTAAGTAATGTTACAGTATCGCTTTACTTAACTACTTACTAGAGCAGTATGCAGTCTGAGTCAGGTCGAGTCACGGTGCTGGCAAAGATTCCGGACTTCAGGCCAGTGGAGATAGCACCGGCCCTCACCTTTGATTCATCCGGTATATTGCAGTCGTCCTTGTGATGGTGGCACGACAGTTTCTAGCTTCTATCTGACTGGTTTGTAACTCCTGACGGTATCTGCTGTGATAACCGCATTTAAATCTAGGTCGTTGGGCTTATGCGGGATCTGCAGGACCGTAGATGGCAATGATGTGTGAACAATGCTGTAGCATCTATGCTTGCCCTCGCATTGCCCCCATCGATAACAGTGTGGGTCCAGGCTCCTGTGCTGTTTGTACTCAGATCATTGGATTCGGGTCAAATTCTTGGTCACAGCAAATATTTAGGAGAAGCTCCTCTTCCTCTCCCTCGCTCCCCCTCCAATTGTTATCACAACTTCAGTTGACACTATACAATGTCTACCTCTGTCCTCGACCCCGAGGACACCTCCACACTGGAATATATCATAACTCATGTATTTCTCCCGCCTCAACTCCCCAGTGGTGATGACCACAGTGTCGCAAAAGATCACGCTCTTGTGGGAGCGATTGCGGCAACTTCGCGTCTCTATGCTAGTAATGTCTACGTTGATCACGCTGGTGAACGCCGATGGCAATCCATTTCTCGGATGCTAGACAATTTACGGTCCATTGTTCGATTTCAAAGTTTGGACAAATCCAAAACCGCCTCCCAGCTTCGTAATATGAATGTTGGGGGTAAGTCCTTCAGGCTTGAGAGCATCCCATCGACTCATGACCAACAGACGTCCTCACATTTCCTATTCGTGCCCAAAATGCGGCTGTTGTTTTCAGAAAGCAGAAAGACGTTACCATCTTTGAAGCATTCGAGATATCCCCAATGGCCAAGAACGTCATGATGACTGAAGGAAAACTCATCTGCTCGTATCCTGGGCCAGCCATAGAAGTCCCTAACCTCGTCTTCGATGGCAATGATGGCAGTTTCCTTTACGAGCTCGCGAACTTCCTCGTTCACATGAACGACGATATCCTCGCAGACGCTGCCCCTATAACTCGAAAAGCACAGTCCACCGTCCTCGAAACTCGAGACACAACTCACCCACGCTATATCACTGAATTGCTTACCGGAATCTTGAGAAGTGTTGGCCGCCCTGCCGAGGTTCCTCGGATCAGCAAGCGAGTCGGGGATGACGTAGTTTGGAACAACTCGAAGTTGCCATGGCGGCGTTCATCGCTGTGGCTTCTCATCCGAGTCGTTCTTCAGACGACATTGGAAAGGTCTTCCTCCGGGCGGGTTGCCTACAAGGCATTCATGCTATTCTTCATGTGTTGCCTTGGAAGACAACGCGTTTGTGGCGACCTTCCAAACGACCTCCTCCGGTTCATGTCCGCAAAAATTAGCCGACGACTACGCAAGCTTGGCTCTACTGCACCTGACAGTCTCTCTCAGATCGTGCTGAAGACGTGCACCTCCCTTCGGTCCATTCTTGACGCGAGATGGATACATGTACAGAACTTCCAAGGCGTATCCTCCTCATGGGCACCGTCGGAACTGGATCTTAGTCAGGATACTCAACTTTCCTTGCGGAGGAGCAGGGATTACCTGCGTAATTGCCTTGCCAACCACAACATCGATTCACTCCGCACAACCTTCACTCCCTGTCATCAGTCACGAGGTACGCTCGAAGACTTTCTATCTTCTGATGGCGTGTTTTTCGAAGAGGCATATTGTGCTGAACCCCACGTGACGCTCTACGATGTGGAGTGTGCAGTTGAGCGAGGGATTGACGAGTGGGTTGATCAAGCAAGCGAGTATGAAGAGGCTTGTGTGCAACTAGAGGTGTTGGCAAGCAAGTACTCCTCGGGTGCACTTAAAACCTATGGATCCAATCCTGAATTGTTGTCAATCATGTTGTTGACTATGATTGAACTTTGGATTGCGCTCGACAAGATAGCCGTAATGGCAATACCGATGCTTGCAGATTATTCACCGGAGGTTCCGACAAGTCTTCTGGAGGAACTCTTGCTTTCCAAGGGCACTTATTTCCATCGTCTACATTGCGCCCACGAATACCTTTCTGACCGCCACTCACAATCCAGTCATGGGTCGGTGTTTTCCCCAGCAGTCACGTCAGATGCCTTCGCAGTCCGTTATTATCGAGAATCTTCCCATCTTCAGCAACTCAAAGGTCGCATCGAGAAAGAAGCAAAGCTCCAGGTTCGCGACAAGATTAAAGAACTGGATGAGGCCGATTCTCGGCACGCCGACCTTGTGCGGCAAGCCGCCAGTATTGAGCACACTTATACCACAAACTGGTATGGCAACGAATGTCACTCCAGGTACTGCACAAAGTGTGACCTCGAGAGGGAACAAGTCATGCGTATATCTGTTCATGAATGGCCATTGCCTGTCAAGCAGCTCGAAGCAGAGGTGGTCGTATTTGAATTGGACTGTCCGGTTCCATTTGATATATGGCGCACAGCCACACTCCATCTCTTGGTGGACCTCTGCTTGCCATCCACTCTCACACCTCATAATCCTTACATTAGACTTGATGGATATAGCGCGCTCCAACCATATCTTGTCCGGAATACACGATCACGAGTCTCCCTTGCATCCGATACCAAACCATATGTTGTGTCACACTATAACACGACGTCGATTCCCACCTCTAAAGAACGAATCTGTGTCAACAACGGCTTGAACTTTTATGGTTTTGATGGGATTGCCCAGGTCACTGTCTCAGGCTTGCTGGATCAACTCAGCGTTAGCAAGTACTGTACACATCAGCTTCCGAGTGGTCCATATCAGAACCTCCAGAAATATGTTGACACCACTTCTCACACGTCAAAGGCATCAGTAAATTCACCACCTCCTTTTTCGGTACTTTTCAGTACTTTTCACGCACTTTTTGTTACTTTTCATGCTTTTCGCCCATCTGTCGAAAAGCGGTGAAAAGTAGATCTCGATTCTTTTCACTATTCTTTCTTCGTGCTTTTCATAGCTTTTTACTCCTTTTCTGGCTTTTCTTTTGTCTTTTCTCATACTTTTTACGAGCTGGGCGGATGAAAAGAAAACCAATATATTAAAAAGCACGTAGTAAGCAACCAAGAGCCAGTGAGAAAGTAGCGGTGGATGGTACGAAAAGAACATAAAAAGGACGAGAAAGTGGCAGGGATGGTATACGAGCGGCTTAATAGGCGCACGGTGGTTTGAATGCGAGCAACGAAAGTGGTATGTATGCGTTGATAGGCGCATAATAGATCGAACGGAGCGGCAGGAATTGTGAATGTTGTATCGAGCAGTCAAACGAATGAGATGATTAGCGGATAAGGAAAGAAATGAACGTTGAGAGTGACCGTAGTAGAATGCGGGGAATTCTTGAAGGAAACTCGCCTCCTGGATTAAAAGATTAGTGGTATCGTTTTTGGAGCGAGCAACTCGGAGAGCGTACATGAGAGCCCTGGGATCAGACATCCGAGGGAAACTCGCCTCCTGGATTAAAAGATTAGCGGCATCGTTTTTGGAGCGAGCAACTCGGAGAGCGTACACATGAGAGCTCTAGGATCAGACACATCTGGGGCGACAATTGAGGCACAAAGGGCATCGTCGTCTTGGTTGGTGGAGAGGTAAATCAAAGCTGCCGCAACAACGTCGTTCAACGTCTCATCATTGCGAGACGCGACCGACATGTAGTACGATGTAGTCTGGCCGCCCCAGTTCTGGTGGGAAAAAGCGCTTCCCCTAGTGCTCAGCTTTCCCGTGATATCATTACGGGTTCGGGGCTGTCTCCTGTTCGTCCGAATGCTACGGGTTGCATATATGTCGACAGTTTCCTGCCCCGCCGTCTGCCCTTCGGAGTCCTGGTTGATGACGACTTCGAGCCGTCCTTCTTCAGCGAGTTTCAGCGCGCGTTCCAACTATAGACACATCAGCAAATCCGAGTCATGTGGTCGACAAATAAAGTTTGATTGACACTCACCGCTGCCGTGCAGAGTGCGAGAACTCCTTTGATCCCGTGGTCACATTTTGCGAGGAGATCCAACCCGGGAACCTCTACCCACCTGGCAGTATCTTGAAGGTGGGTTGTTCCGAGAAGCAAGAGAACAAGGGAGGACCGGAATGCTTTGGAGTGGTCAGTATGATCAAAGCCCTCGTATGCAAATGCGCGGTCAGTCAGTAATTCCGTTGCAAGAGCCTCTTTAGTCAGCTCTTCGCAGCCAGGTGCTGCTGACAATTTGACGAGATGTTTGAGTACGATATGTCCTGCGGCGTTTCCAATGACATGACGCCACCGACTAAGGCGCTGAGTCGCCTGTGCCACATTGACAGGATGGGGTTATATGTAGTCAGTCATATGCCTAAACGTGATGACATGTACACGTACTAGATCGTAAAGGTGACCACCGTGTTTCATCTCACTCACTTCATCAAACGAAGGGTAAACGACACGAACGATGGCGGTGAGGACTTGCTCCAGCTCTTCTTCCTTGATACGCCATACGTCTTGCTGGTCCCCGTACCACAGGACGACACTTGGAAGGACCTTCGTAGTCCACTGATCATCGGGATCGTTCTGAAAGAGCGCCGGAAGGTGGCCCTTTCTAGCCCTACCCCTTGGGATCCGATTAGGCATGGAGGTGCTCTTACGCGGCTTCGTGGACTCCATCACCGGTTTGACATCAGCGGCCTCAGAGTCTGCCACAGGCAACGAGGGAGTAATCCCTGAGGCGTGTTGACGTACACTATCGCCATTCTCCGCACACCTTGCGCCCTTGAATTTCTTAATTGGGGGGCTGTCAACGATTATGATGGCATTCTGTGAAACACGAGGTGAGTAACAGTCACATCACTACATAAGCAAGACTTGAGCCTTTCCTCTCTTGTGAGACGCCGCCGCCCTCCCACCATGGCCGGTCCATCGTGGAGGCCAGTCTCCGCTCCCTCGCTGGCGACATCGGTATCCTGCCCGTCATCCGCCCACTCGGGGTCACTCTCAGGTTGAAGTAAGTGCTGTTTACGTTTCAAGCTGGCTGGTTCACCGTGCGACGTTTGGTTAGTCTGAGTGGATGCAGGGCCCGCGAGATCGTCAACGTTGAGTTGGGCGATGGTAATTCGAGACGGCTGTTATTGCGGGCAGGCAGGTAAGTAACTACACCGACATAAAGCTCGTTCCGCCGCCGACACGTACTTGAGCCTTGCCCTTTTTATACTCCATCGCATAACGAAGCTCGTCGGAGTCGTCTTCAATGTCGGTGACCATTTCTGACGTCTCAACGTCAACACCGACTTGGGTGTTCCTCGTCACAGAATGGGTAGACGACTGTTATTGCAGGCAGGCAGGTAAGTAGCTATTTGTCACGAAGCTCGTTCCACGCTGACACATACCCAAGCCCCGCCCTTTTTATGCTCCATCGCATGACGAAGCTCGTCATAGCCGTCTTCGGTGTCGGTGTCCATTTTTGACGTCTCGACGTCAACGCCCACTTGGGTGTTCCTCATCATGGAATGGGTAGGTTTCTTTGCATACTTGTCGTCTTCGGTAGTACTGAGCAATAATAGTTAGTGTATGTGACATTGGTACGCGGTGGTATCACCCTTCCAGGTACGCACTTGCTAAAATTATTCGAGACTGATCCAACTCTTACTTCGGCTGAGTTAGCCAATTTTTTGTGCGTCGCATCTGATAGGATCTGTCGCAAACTGGGTCCTTTTGATTTATCGCCGTCAATCCCTAATAAAGTGAAGGTCAGTGACGTTCTATGCCGGTGACAAAGACACCCCTCAGACTAACAGGGGTAATGTGGTGGTAAGACCACATTTTTGTTTGCTGCTTTCTCAGGCACTTTTTGGACATGGTGGAGCTTTGGGTGCACGGGCACCGGGTCCTTAAGGGCTTCCGCCTGTTCAACGACCATTTTTGCTTGGACACTTGAAATTCGCTGGTAAGCTTCTTGCTTGGCTGTCTTCTTTACTGCCTTTGTATGTCTAGCTTCTTCGTCATCAGCGCGTTTCTGTTCTGATGTACGTCTCGGTGCCGGTTTGTCAGGTAACCCCGGCCGAGCCGTTGCATTGGTTTTTCGTGTATTAATCCAACGTTCTGGGGGTTGTGTTGGCATCGGGTATGAAACTGGTAAATGAGCGGTGGGTAAAATGAGTGGTCTGAAAGGAATGACACTCGAAGGAAGGGAATTGAAGGGGGAAAAAAGTAAGGGTTTTTTTTCTCTGTGGCGACGCTTCTGATTTATATGTCACTAAATCCCCGACTCCACCAGGACCCTGTCGCGCTTTCACCTTATACTCAACCTTGTTCATTTTCATCCATCCTCGCTCGTCCTTATGCCAGATGCTCCCTCGTGCCATGCCCAGCTACAATATCCATGTCTGCATCCCGGATGTCACCGCTGGTTCAAAAACCAGTCCGGCCTGACACAACATGTGCACACTATGCACCCTCGTGTTTCTCTCTCACCGCCTTCGTCTCCGCCGCCATCTTTACGGCCAGAATCCCCTCCCGCTGTCCCATCTCAGGATGAAGACGCTGAGAATTCCCCCCTTAAAGCCGAATACTTTGGCCCTCGCAATGCGGTCTTTCGTAATTATCACCCATTTATGACAGGTCAGTGCGCTGAAGTATTCTGGCTACTTTATGTAACATTTTTGCTAGGAGCTCCCTGCGATGCCGCTGGAGAATTCCTTCCCTCTGGCGCTGAACCGCCTCCTTCGGAGTTGCCGCATGAAGCTGATTGGGCGCCATTCGACGGTCAACTGGAATTCGAACTCGCGGACTTTCTATATTCGCGAAGTCAGATGCCTGCACAGCAAATCGACACGCTCTTGGACATGTGGGGCGAAACCCTTCGCGAAGCCGGTGGACACCCGATGTATAGAAACCACAAACACCTTTACGAGACCATTGACGACATTCATGAAGGGGACATCAAATGGCAGTGTTTCTCCCTCAAGTATACTCCCGAGCCAAATGAAAATCACGCGTCGTGGATGGACGATTCATATGACGTGTGGTATCGATGCCCGCGTCAAACCATTCACAATATGCTTGCCAATTCCATGCTAGACGGCCAAATCGACTATCAGCCCTACCGTGAATATGACTCGTGGACGGATGAGCGCCGTTTTCAGGACTTTATGGGAGCCGATTGGGCTTGGAACCAGGCCGTAAGTTCGACGCCCTTGTCTCGTAGCTACTAACTAATTGATGTACAGGATATCATCTCTCAAGACTCAGATTGCCACAAGGCAATGTTCATGCCGGTCATCCTAGGCAGTGACAAAGCAACCGTCTCTGTAGCTACCGGACAGCACGACTATCATCCCTTATACCTATCAATAGGTAACCTCCACAACAGTGCTCGTCGGTCACATCAAAATGGTGTAGCTCTGATCGGCTTCCTCGCCATACCAAAAAGTATGTATGTTATCTGTCTAAATGACACAAGTAACTTGACCGCATAAATTTATAGCCACACGTGAGGAAGCAAAGACGGCTCACTATCGCAAGTTCCGCCGCAGGCTTTTTCACGTATCTTTATCCCGCGTGCTTCAAGTCTTGAAGCAATACATGACTCGATGGGATATCGTGCGTTGCCCCGATCAACACTATCGTCGGGCCATCTATGGCTTGGGTCCATATATTGCGGACTACGAAGAACAGGTCCTGTTAGCCTGTATCGTGCGCAATTGGTGTGCTCGGTACGTCATGTCTTTGTTGCCTCCCCAGCCTTATTCAATGAATACAAGATGTCTAGGACATAGAGTTGATCTTGACGCAGGCGGATTAACACGCCGTCGTGACCATACGGACATCCTCATCGAAGAGTTGGATGTTGAAGAGCTTTGGCACGAATTTGGGATAATTTCTGACGTCGTTGTGAGTCACACCCTCCCATTTTTTTTACACGGGTTCTCACTACAGCGTTAGCCGTTTACCAACGATTTTCCCCGAGCCGACATCTGTCGCCTGCTTTCACCCGACATACTCCATCAATTAATCAAAGGCGTCTTTAAGGATCATTTAGTAGACTGGGTAGAAAAATATCTAGTTATTACACATGGTCAAGTACGGGCGGACGCAATCATGGACGACATCGATCGCCGGTAAGCAAGCAATCAATTACACTTAAATGACCTGTTTTGACCTGTAGTTTTAGCATCGCATCTGTAGCTTCCTTTGCCAGACTTCATCGTTTTCCTCAAGGTCGGCATTTTAAACAGTGGACTGGCGATGATTCGAAGGCACTTATGAAGGTTGGTCTTGCCGTAGAACATGGATATGTTGTATTGATATGTAGTAACTTTTTCGTCAGGTTTACCTTGCTGCCATCGAAGGCCATGTCCCACGTGACATGTTGCGCACTTTCTGCGCATTCTTGGAATGCTGCTATCTGGTGCGCAAGCACATCATCACGACTCCAGACCTTTCACAACTTGAAGAAGCCATTTCTCGCTTTCATCGGTATCGCTCGGTTTTTACAAATGCCGGTGTTGCACGGTCCCTCTCTCTCCCTCGCCAACATTCTCTTTACCACTACTCTGAGCTAATAAAGCTGTTTGGGGCCCCAAATGGTTTGTGCTCTTCCATCACCGAATCAAAACATGTCAAGGCTGTGAAGCAACCCTACCGCCGTTCAAGTCACCATGGTGCGCTTGGTCAGATGTTGGTCATTAACCAAAGGCTTGACAAGCTACGGGCCGCACGGATCAAGTTTCAGTCGCAAGGGATGCTTATTCCCAGGGTAGGTTCTATAGTTCGCAACTTGGATATTCTGCAAGTGTTAGGCAAGTACATTGTTTGATGTACGGTTAGGAATACTGACGAGAATGCAGTACAATCTAGGGAGATGGCGCATGAACAAATACGCAAT
>JBBPUI010001178.1:0-11600 GCA_038094615.1 Heimioporus aff. retisporus | reverse complement strand
CCCGACACCGAGTCGGAACGACTCACCGTGCAGCGTCTCCTGTGAATATAGGAAGCACCTCGATCTCATACCCTGCCGGACCGATTTCTTTGTCAAATGTGAACATGGCGAGCATGCCTGCAGCTGCAATCCAATTGCAGGTAGTGGCGAGGTGCCGTCCAGGACAGATCCGGCGTCCAAAACCAAATGCAAGGCCAGTTAGATCATTTACCATAAGATCCCCGCTCTCGTCCAGGTGTCTCTCGGGCCTGATCACTTCCGGATCTGGGAATCTCTCTTCGTCCCGAGACATTCCCCTAGAGGACGATAAATAGACAATGTACTGCTTGCGTCGAAGAGGCAGTCAAGACAACGTACCAAACATTTGGTATAATGATCGACCCTAGGAATTGACGATTAGTGGGACACCTGGACTACGGGAAATGCCACCAACCTTTTGGGATCAAGTACTGATCAAAAACATCGTCCCGCGTAACCGAGCGTGGTACAGCTTTTCGGCGAATCAGGAGGCGAACGACAGGTTCATGCTATAACGTACACATAGGGTTGAGCGAAGCCCATCTCAGAGTCTCCCAAACGAGAGCATCAATGTACGCCAAGGAGGGTCTATCGTTGAAATCTGGTAGGCGGTCCCTCCCCACTACCTTGTCGATTAATTCGTGTGCACGTTGCTGGACTTCTGGGAAGAGAACCAGAGCCATAATAAGTGCATCGAGGGTTCCATGAGTCTAAGAGAACGCTCGTTTGGAACATTTAACTAGCAAGTGATTAGTCAACTCACCGTGTCTGTCCCAGCTTTCAATGGAGACAAAATAGAAAAGCATGTTGTCAATCGATCGAACTAAGAGCCACGCGATTCGGTTTCCTACCTATGAAAGCCGTTGCCGCGCAATCCTTGATATTTTGCTCGTACTCAACACGATCCATAGTCAGCACGGTATCGTCTTTCAGCGGCTGCGCAACCATAGAATCATTTTCAATATTCTTCTCCTGTCGCGTGCAATCAGTACACGCAAAAGTGAACAGGTAGTTGTGAAGCGTACAAGGCAGTCCTTGACGAATTGAAAAGGGCCGTCTCGAACCTTGGGAGATATCTGCCTGCATCGTACCATCAAACGTTGAATATCTGCGCCGGGAAACCATGTCGGGACGTATGCAACTAGGTTTTGTGTCTTCCAAAGGCCGGGATGAGTACAAAATTACGACTTACGTTGAGGGAAAATATTTAGCAAGATGGTTTTTTCAGGCGACGTGAGAACGAGGATATCGGTGATCTCTTCAAGTAGTGGGACAAACGGGTCGTCCTTTGGAAGGACGTCATAGCCATACGTGATAAACATCAAGACCGATACGGTATACCTATACAAGTGGGGTCACGACCATATGGTATCGATGAGTGTGTGCACGCACGTTCTCGTGTGGCGTTTAAAGTCTGCGGGAGAACGTAACAAATTTCCCAACAGATCTCGGGATTTCTTGATCATGGTGTCGTGGTACTTGGGAATGCTTGGATTAGAGAGGGTTTGATGGAGCACTTTTCTGTGAAACTTCCAGGTTTCGCCGTAAGACATGTGTCCTGTGCTGAACTCTATGCCAAAGCTGCGGAGATCCGGCCGTCAGATTGCGTTTAAACAAGGTTATCGGCATGTATTACAGTTTGGTGGTTCGCATTACTGGACGGTCAGAGTAGATGATCGAACGCTGGTCGAGCAGCGCGTTTGCAACCCTGTTAGAGCTAATAATGATATAGGTTTGACCCGCTAGCTCGCACGAGACGATTTCGCCTGATACTCCAAGTAAGGGATAGAGGGGTTCCTTTTGGTAAAGTTACGCACCGTAGGTCTTGTTCCATTCCGTAAAAGTTATCCATGGCTTCTTGGTGTCAATCTGGAGTGCGTTGCCAAAAAGAGAAATTCCCTTGGGTCCCGGCGGGAGACGAAGCCGGTGGGGTCTCAGTTTCTTTCGAAAGGCGATCCACGCGAAGTAGAGCGACAGAGAGACGACGACGACGACAGGAGTGGTAAAGCGATCCATGCTGGGGACATCATCACCAATTGGCCCTGCATTTATGCAGAGTAATTCAAAGTACTATATGATGTCTCGGCGCCACTGGGCCGGACGCTTTGACTCATCTGAAACTTTTCACGTAACTGGCGGCCGTAATGATATTTCACTCGAGACAGAACACTCATGCTCTCCCCAGCAGCGTGCCTTGCTGCTTACTTTCGCCACTTGATAAGGCAGCATGATCTTTTGCAGGATAAGCAGCAGCCCGAGTCTTGCTTCAAACGTACATTGCAGCCGCTTCAAGGATGCCTAGAAACTGTCACCCAGTGGCGTTATTTCCGACACAACCGCCGAGTGCGCGCGGCAGACAGACGAGTCCACCAATTGAAAATTTGTCCAGCGCCCAGGTAAACGGAGGGTAATTCCCACGCATGTCAAGTGTTTCACTAGAAAAAAAAACTTGGACCAATTTTATATCAGACTGTCGGGCTTCCATAGACTATGATGGTCAGCACGATACTATGCAACACGTAAATATTCTGAGCATGGAACTCACACCCACCTGATGCTACACATAGGGTATGCACCTAGGACGTGCTGAATACCCATGTATAGTCGAGAAAGTTGCATGCCCAGAAAGTATGCGCTAAGCAAAAATAACATACTGTGGGCTTCGAAAAAAAAAAAAAACATGTTGGCGCGTTTGCGTAGAGCCGGAACCGGGTGTGGATGCTTTCCAATTGAGTGGAGTTGAGATCCGGCGGCTTCATAGACTCCAAGCAAAGATCCCAGTTAAGTTTACCGCGATCCCAAAACCCAAAACCTCCGGCAGCGTTGGATTTCACACAAACATTATGAGGTACCGTCATTCGAATCCATAGATACGCAACAGATAAAATCCGTACTTAGTCGTCTTTGCCGTGCGGGGAGCCTGCAGCCATGCGCATAAATGCCTTTGCCTCCTTGAACCGGGGCGTGATGCTGCAACGAAACGATACAGGCCGCCTGAAATTCAGATGATTAGTGATACCGCGAGACAATGTTGCGAGGGAATGTCTCACCGTGCAACCCCGCCGGTGAACATAGGAAAAACCTCCGTCGGATACCCCGCCGGACCAATCTCCTTGCCGAACGTAAACATGGAAAGCATGCCCGCGGCTGCGATCCAATTAGAGGCGTGGGCAAGGTGCCGTCCTGGACAGATTCGGCGTCCAAAGCCAAAGGCAAGACCAATTAGATCGTCCGCAACAAGGTTTCCGCTTGCGTCCAGGTATCTTTCGGGTTTGACGACTTCCGGATCGGGAAATCTTTCTTTGTCCCGAGACATTTCCCTGGGAAGGACGCGTAACTAAAGTTCTATGAGCCATCCGTGAAACGACGTACCAGACGTTTGGTATGATGACTGACCCTGCATATCGACGATCAGCAGAACGCATAAACCAAAGTTGGGAATATGATCATCCACCTTTCGGGATGAGGCGTTGTTCAAAAACGTCATCTTGCGTGACCGCATGTGGAACTCCTACACACATCCGACGGATCAACATGATTCAGGGTGACCGAGGGAGATTAACTGGTTCATATGATCACGTACCCATCGGGACGAGCGATGCCCATCTCATAATTTCCCAAAGGAGAGCGTCGATGTACACCAAGGCTGGTCTGTCATTGAAATCTGGTAGTCGGTCTCTCCCGACTACCTTGTCTATTAACTCCTGTGCGCGCTCTTGAACTTCTGGAAAGAGAACTAGAACCATTATGAGCGTGTCGAGCGTTGCTCGCGTCTAAAACCCGTCTTTGCCTAGAATCATGTCGCATACAAACTATTCGAGATCGACTTACCATGTCAGTACCGGCTTTGCAATGTCAAAATTTTAGTCGACAATATACACGAGAGATGACGCAGTTCAGTTTCTCACCTATGAAAGCCGACGTTGCGCAGTCCTTGATGTTCTGCTCGTACTCCGCCCGCTCCCCAGCTGGGACGGTGTCGTCCTTCAGGAGCTGTGCAACCATTGACTCGTTTTCAGCGTTCGTTGCCTGTCGTGTGCAATCAGTACGCACAGGAGAGAGAAAGTGACCAATGACACACCAAACAGTCCTTGACAAACCGAAAGGGGGCGTCTCGAACCTTGGGAGACAGTTGCCTACTGCGTGCGGCCAGCCGCTGGAGCTCCGCGCCGGGGAACCAAGTCGGGATATACGCAACTCGATTCTCCTTCAGCCCAGGCACTGAACAGGCTGGATGATAACTCACGCTGAGGAAAGATATCAACCAAGATCGCGCTTTCAGGGGTCGTCAGGACGGCGATGTTGAGCACCTCGTCGAGCGGCGTGACGAACGGATCGTCCTTTGGGAGGACATCGTAGCCATACGTGATGGACATGACAGCCGATGCGGCATACCTGTTCAGACGAGGTGACAACAACGCGGCATTGTGAAAACAGGCACCTCACGTTCGCGTGTGGCTCTCAAAATTTTCCGGAGAGCGCAGCAAATTTCTGAACAGATCGCGCGACCGTTCGATCAAGGCGTCGTGGTACTTTGGAATGCTTGCGTTGCCCAGTGTTTGATGAAACACCTTTCGGTGGAATTTCCAGGTCTCGCCATAGTTCATATGCCCCGTGTTGAACTCTAATCCAAAGCTACAGGAATGGCGTCATTAGGTTTCCATGAAAAAGGACATTTTGGATTACAGTTTGGAAGTTCGGATCAGCGGACGATCAGAGTAGATGGCTGAACGCTGTTCGAGCAGCGCGTTCGCGACCCTGCTCGAGTTGAGAATGATATATGTTTGCCCCAGCAACTCGCATGAGACGATTTCGCCTATTGTTTTGACTGAGGAATGGACATTCGTCCTTGCGGGAGTCACGTACCGTACGTTTTCTTCCATTTTCCGTATGTCAACCATGGTTTTTTCTTGTTGATCTGCAGTGCGTTACCGAGGATAGGTATTCCCTTTGGGCCTGGTGGGAGACGAAGTCGATGAGGCCTCAACTTTACTCTCAAAACACGCCAGGCGAGGTAGAGCGACAGGCAGGAAACAATAACAGCGGGGGCGATCAGGTGGTCCATGCTCGGCAAGGACGGAGAATAACGACCATGATTTATACGCTCGTCTCAGTGCCAACAACATGAAACATGGCTGCTGCTGAACCAGATCTATGATTTCCGTTACGTGAACGGTTTTAGACGACGACAGGCTTATCTGGCGGGTCTTATTTCGCTTGAGTTTGAATTCCAGATTTACTTGAAGTCAAAAAGCACACTCTGAGCTGGGACACGGCAACTTGTTAAACCACTGCGGTCATACTCGGTGTTAGTGGTCAAGGTAGCTATCCTATAATGACTAATTCAGCATATAGATGATCGCAGCGACCACGGAATACCCATCACGGCTACGGTGGGACGCACCAGCAATTATGGCATCATGGCATCCAAAGCTTATCGAAGACCATTTATGTTAGGTGCGGGTATGAAATTGAGACCCACTGCCAGGACATGTCATGATTTGTTTCAGATGACTGTACATAAATCACAACGATGAGGTCAAGAAAATAACATTAAAACTGGTAGCAGGGAATAGGTGCGCAACATCACCGTCTCTTCGCCGCCGGTTCATCGTCCATGAAATCTTCTGCAACCTTCCGTTTCGCCCCAAATCCAAATGCAACCTTGGTTCTCTCTCCAGCGACTGGGGTGCTGCTCGGAGAGGGCGTGTCCACCGCGGACGATATACGTGAGAAACCAGGCTTCATGGGCGCGGGCGACCCGGAACCATTTGTTTGGACAACCGACGAGAAGCCCGAAGGCACAGGACTTGCGTTGATTGAGCCATTGACTTGGGGAGCGGGTAACGTAATGAACCCTGTAGAGTCGAGAGCCTGAGGAACTGCAGCTTTCGCCGCCTCTTTTTTCTTGCTTTTCGTCTTCTCCGTCTTGCCCTTTGACAGCGGCTGGGGATCAAGAAACTCAGATGCCTGAGGCACAGCGCTATAGACAGAAATTTAGTTTGACTACGACATTGCGGAGTATCAAAAACGTACCCCCTGTTACCGACAGACAAAACGAAATGCGCCTGTCCAGTCTTTTCTTGTCGGATTTGGAATGCTTTGTTCATGCTCAAAGGGGTGTCGCCACTAGCCATCGCCTCCTTCTTCTTCTCTTCGGCAATCTTCTTCAGCCGTTTTTCAGTCTTCATCTTCCCGGAGCCCTTTCCGTGGAACTTGTGTGACAATGCTTTCCATGCTTCCTTGGGTGTGAGACTGCGACCAAACTCATCATAGTAAACGATATTAATGTCGGGCTTGTAGTTCTTGAACAAGTCGAGGTTGGTACGGGCTTCTTGCTGCTCTCGCACGCGGTTCTCGTACTCTCGTGTTGCTTGATCCTTGTTTCCCCCACGGGCTTGTAACCTATCAAGCTCTCGCTGAGCCAACATACGTCTGTAGTCTGCGAGCCAGAAATCGCGTTGTCGTTGAACCTTCTCACGCTCGTCTTCGTTGGCGTTTGGGTTCGCCAGTAGTCCTTGCTGACGAAGTAGAGACAATGTATTGGCCATACCTTTGCCGAAGGTAAGTTCACCAGATGTCCCGACTGCCAGTCCGTTCTCGCCGTTCATCGCAGCGGCCTGTTCTTCTGCTTCGGTATCTTTGATAGCTTGTTCAATTGCCTCGAGCATCTCTTCGTCATCTTCCTCTTTTACCACCACCTCGCCAGCCTCAATTTCGTCCATGACCACATCTCCCGACATCAAGGCGTCTCGAGATGGCGATTGTGCCTCGGGTTGAGGCGGCGGTATGGGGGGTGCGACTGGCTCTACTTTAACCGCAGCAGGGTTGTAGGAAATGGCGCGAACGAATTCAGATGTGTCGTCAAATGTTAGACCAGAACCGGTAGTCTCTTCTTTCACGTCTTCTGCCTCGATGTCATCCGTAGAGGAAGGACGCTCCCCGGTGCGATCTGCGGCGACTGAACAAAGATAAGCAAACGCCACGAGCAGAGATGGACATGAACCCACTTTTCCGAGCAATTTCCTCGGGGGACAACTTTTTTGTCTTGTGAATCTTGGCTCTTCTTTGACGAGCCAGAGCGGCTTGTAGCTCATCGTCATCGACAAAATTGACGTCTAACTCACGTATCCTAGGTATGACAGGCTTCTCATCCATATCCATCTGATCTGCATCGCCACGGTCGACAGCCTCGTCATCGATGGGCGCTCGTCTGGAGGAACGCTTTTTCTTAGTCTTGGAAGTAGAAGTTAGTAATGTAATGAATGAAGTAATGGTGAGTTTACCTTTGGTTTCTTGAAGCCTACATCCCCTTCACGAAGGTAGTCATGGGTTTCGAGGTTTTCTACGGCACATGGGTCAGTACAAAGCGGTGTAGTCGCGGGGTGAACTCACTAGCATAATCTATTGATAACAAAGCACGATTTACCGACACAGTCGCTTCCTCTTTTTCAGATGACCTAACTGTTGCGGACTGGGTCGAGCTACCCAAGCGGAAACCCTGCGACAGGTGTAAGCAGCTTTCTCAAAACAGATGCCAGAATGACTTACAGTTTCGCGCGAGCCCTCCAATACTTCATCATACTTGGACAATACGGAACGCTTCATTCCCTGCTGTCCTTCCGCGAACTCGTCGTCATCATAACCGGTATAGTCACGACGTTTAATCTTGAGTTCCTGGTTTTTCTTCGTGCGTTCCGCTTCGGCCATTTCCACGTTTTGTAGCTCATCCTCTGGGAACATCTATGTAAGAAAGGATCCGAGGAATAGCAATTAGTATCACCTTCGTTGTCGAGGATACGGCTGTCTTTCAACGTGAGTATGCGGGCGTCGCCTTCGGCTAGCTCGTCGAAGTCGTGGCTAACCTTAAGGCCTTCGAGATCCTCTGAAACGGAATCAACAACAGGAGAGAGCTATATAAGACGAAGTACGAACTCTCAGTGTACTCATCACCCTGAAACAGCTTGTCCATGTTCTCTAGCTCCAGCTGCCGCTTCCGCGCGAGATCCTTCTCGCGCTTCTTTGTCTTCTTGATCCATTTAAGGGCATCCTCTGCATCGCCGTCGGGATCACCGAGAGTTGCACCGGTCAGGGATGCATTGAGCTCTCGTCGATTCCTCACCCTAGGCGGGTAGCGTGCTTGAGCAAGAAAGTGGGGTGATGATTAACATGTACTCACTTGGCAATCCTGTCAAATACTTTCCTGGAAAACGGGATAAAAGTCAGAATAACTTTCTAGCGCCAACCAAGGAAAAAGAATTACTTTGACTCGCGCTCCTTTGCCTCACGTTCGCGCTGCTGGGCGTAGTTGTCTTCCGCTTTCTTGTCTGCATCGTGTGCTGGTTCTGCATCGTCTGTGAGTGGCTTCAATCCGAGCGAGATACGGATTTTGTTGGTCTCTTCGAGGGAGATGCTTTGTTCCATGGACATGATGGCGGGCTGTGGTCAAGAAGGCCGTGATTAGTCAGCATGCATATCCTTGACTTTGTGCTTCTCGCACTGACCAAAAATGTCCCTCTACGATGGACCTTCTCCTTGTCCTGTTGGTGGCCTATTCACTCTGGAGGACTAGGCGTAACAAGCCTGCACGTCGTCCGTTGCCTCCGGGCCCAACACCAATCCCGATCATTGGCAATGTCCTTGACGTAAACCGGGCAGAGCCTTGGAAATCATACACCAACTGGGCGAGGATCTATGGTAACTATTCTGCACAACTGCTCGCATCGTCTCACCCACCTCCAGGCAGCCTCATCTACTCGCGGCTTCTGAACCAAGAGGTCATCATTCTCAACTCGGAGGAGGTCGTCAAGGACCTCCTCGAGCGGCGTTCGCACAACTACTCAGATCGGCCCCGCATTGTGTGTATGACCAACGATTTGTGAGTGACCGCCATGGCACAATACACGACTCTCCCAATACTGCAGTCAATTTTTAGTTTTGGATGGTCTTTTAATTCTGTCATGATCCCATATGGGAACCGATGGCGCCTGCACAGACGGCTTTTTCACCAGGCTTTCCGACACGAGGCTTCTCAACATTACAACGACATCCAACTGCAGAAATCACACGATCTTGTGTCCAACTTGCTCGAGACACCAGAACATTATTATGCACATGTCCAGACGTTGGTATTACGCCGTTTGTGTCTCCATACCTTGATTCATCCTCCCGCAGATATTCTACTTCGATTATCATGTCAATCGTGTATGGCTACGAGACTGCACGACAGAATGACCGCATTGTCCAGGTTGTTGATAGGGCTGTAAAGCTCGCCACGGCATCCATACGTCCAGAGGTGGCTGCCTTCCTTGGCTTCTTCCCGTTCCGTATGTCTTCGATCTTTAAATTTTACGCTGCTCTCAAATTGTCCCCACAGTGCGATATATTCCGCCCTGGTTTCCGGGCGCATCTTTCAAACGAACAGCAATGCTCTCCCAGAAATTTGCTGATGATACGATGGAAGCTCCATTCCGCTTTGTGCAAGAGAGTCGGGTGAGACGGATCCTCGGTGTTAATACATAATATCTGATCCCATGATCAGGCGGCAGGTACCGCGGTGCCGTGTATGGTCAATGACTCGCTGAATCGTGTTGGAGGCCAGGATACCGCGGAAGAATACACACGCGGCGTCAAAGAGTCCTCCGCGACAGCATTCGCTGGTTGGTCATTCAATGACGTTTACATCTTCCTCTGCTTAGATGTCGATTTCCGACCGCCAGCTGCATCGGAGACGGTGAGAGCAGCGGCGACCAGTTTACCACAGCTCTGATACACGTTTCCAGACTTACTCGACCTTGTTAGTTTTCATCCTGGCGATGGTGCTCAACCCTGATATCCAGTCGCGTGCGCAGGCAGAGCTCGATTCGATAGTTGGAACTGAACGCCTTCCGACCTTTGAGGACCGGCCTTCACTTCCTTACGTCGAGGCTGTCCTTCGGGAAACTTTACGGTGGCACCCAGTGTCTCCGCTAGGTAAATTGTTTATCCTCGCTCTTTCTTTTTATAATGTGCTAACCTGTCAGGTGTCCCACACGCCACGACAACGGCAGACATCTATAGCGGCTATTTCATCCCACAAGGTCTGTGATTTAATGTCGGTCGACTCTGGTTCACTTAGTTTTTCCGTAGGCGTGACCGTCATCATGAACATATGGTTAGTTTCGCCTTCAAACACGCTGCACGCCATGTTTCATCTCCCCGTTTGTCAGGGCCATGACACGTAACGAAGCCAAGTATCCCAACCCCGAACGATTTCAGCCCGAGCGGTTTTTCGACGCAGACGAGCAGCTCAATGAGGACGACGTTCGGTATGCCTTTGGCGCCGGTCGACGGATCTGTGTCGGTCGTTACATTGCGGACGCCTCACTTTGGTCAGCGATCGTGGCGATTTTGGCGGCGTTTAAGATCACACCGTGTAAGGATGAAGAAGGTAAGGATGTGCCCGTGGACCCGCGGTGGACGGGGGGAATCATCTCGTAGGTTATATCTCACCCTGGATGTGCTGTATGCTTACTTTGTTTCTAGGCGCCCTCTGGACTTCCCATGTCAATTTGTACCTCGGATTTCTAGCTTGATGATGGACAAGTTGACACAGATCAACTGACGTGCTACTCCCATCGTGCTGTTTCTGCAAAGTATTTCTTGTTGTATTACTGTTGAAGCATTCTTGAACTTTTTGACATCTTTCTTGTACAATCACACCCAATATTGATTATTTTTGATTACTTGAAAACGGATACCACGGGAACGCGACAACCACCGGCCTGAACTAAGAAAAACAAGGGATGACAACTTCAACTATGGCGAAGCACCGTGTTCAGGAGTCGACCCTATGTGCCCTCTGTGCTCCGGAGAGAAACGCAGGGAGAGTGCTTCGAGCCAGTCCTTGGGGCCGAAGCTGTAGCCGTCGGCCGCGAATGCAAGTGAGTTTCGACTAGAGGCACTCACGCCGACGGGCGTTGGGGTGGACGTGGTCATGCCCAACAAGCACCCGTCGCTCATCCTGCGCGAGGTGGGGCTCATACCGGACCTGCGCATGGCGACCGCGAGGCCGATGCCACCGCTGTGCCGCACCAGACGATCTCTGAGGCGGCTCAGCGGCAACTCGTCCTCGTCGCTCGCGGACGAGCCTCCGGGGGACTGCGCGACCGGGGAGAGGCGGGAGGCAGGCTCAAGCTTGTACCACGCCTTCGTGCGGAGGTCGACGTGGGAGCAAGAGCGGGCGTAGGCGTGCGTGCGGCCGGGTTTGCCGGGCAGCCGTGCGCTCTGGCGGCGCCACGTGCATCCGTACGGGTCGGGACGGTGGAACGGCTGGTTGGCGAGCGAGACGCGTGTCTGGGTGGGCTGGCGTCCGAGAGCCGGTCTCGTCTCGGGGCCATCTGGGAGGCAGTTGACGATGAGGCTCGTGTCCGAGGAGGCGCTGGTGTCGGAGGCGTCGTCGTAGGGACGTAGCGAGCTCTGGGAGCGCGAGATGAGTGCGTGCGAGATGCTGGCGAGCGCGGACGCGTCCAAGGAGTTCGCGGGCTCGGACGTGGGGTCGTCTTTCTTGCAGGGCGTGCTTGTCCAGAGTGCGGCGGGGAGGG
>JBBPUI010001177.1:0-11608 GCA_038094615.1 Heimioporus aff. retisporus | reverse complement strand
CTCAATTGACCATGTGGGAGAGTCATGATCTAGGGGAAGAAACCAGTCCATATTGTCCAGGAAGAAATGAGAAATCGAAGGAAGAAGAGGAAAAAGAATAGGGGTCCAAGTGAATCATAACATTACCCCCATTGTATGGTGAAATCCCTGAGTTCACCTTAGTTGAACGCGTCCCCTTTGTTGTCAACATGGTCAGCATTACCAACATTGAAGTCCATGTTGTCCCAGGCCCAGGAGACGTCTTCATCAGTGGTGGGGTTCCAGCTTTCACTGGCATCCCCCCAGGAGTTGTCTCGGTTGTAGAACCTGGAGCATCCCCAATTGTGTCCGTGTTCATAGGCACAGTAGTGACACAGCTTGTGGTTGTGTCGAGGGGGGTTTTGGGGGTCGGTACCGACACTTTTAAGGCATCATTTGCAGGGGAGGAGGGTGCAGCAGGAGGGGCGATGTCCAGGGGCCCAATGGTGGCAGTGATGGCAGGTGAAGTTGCTGCAGTCCCAGGTTCGGTGTCCGCATTGTTTGCAGTGGCGGCAGCAGGGGTGGTGGTCGGGGGGGTTGGAGTCGTTTTGATATTCCTGCTCCCATCCAGAGGGAGCAGGGGTAGTGGTTTCCTCGTCCAGGGAGTCGACGGGGATGGGGAAGGGAGCAGTCCCCATAGTGACCAAGTGAAGGTCTCATGGTCATGCGGTGGATAGGTCGAGCAGGGAGGATGCTGCTCATAGTGTGGTGGGGGTGTGCACAGGGGTAGGGAGAGGGTTGATGTTCTCCTGATTTGGGTGTGGAGAGGGGGAGCATCCTTGAAAGGACTTGCTAGATAGGAGGTGGTGGGGAACAGGAGGTAAGAAAGTGATTGATCACTCAGAAAAGTACATGCATCTTTCATTGATGCTGAAAGCCTCAATTAGAGGCTGTAAGATAGGGCGGAGGACGGTGGCAGGGGTTAGTTCTTGTATGAAGTGGCCAAAGCCCAGGTGGTATAGTGTGTTGAAAATTTCTTGACACTGCTGCATCATGAGTACCCTTTGGGCAATGTTGTCAGGGGAGGGTCTAGTGATGAGGAAAGCCTCTTGGGCTCTGTTGGAGTCAAACATTTGGATGACGTGAGTTACCTCCATGCAGAAGGCATATCGGTGGTCAGTTTCTAAGTACCGGCAGGCTGCTTTATGGGTAAGTACCCAGTGAAATATGAGTTGGCGGGTGGAGCGGACGAGATGGTGGATGTGGATGGGATATTCTGGGCATACGGGGGTAGGACGGAAGGAGGAGGGGGTTCTGATGGAGGAGGCGGCGAGGTTGGAGAAGAGGGGGGGGGGGGGGGGGGGGGGGGGGGGGGGGGGGGTGAGGGGTCTGGAGGAGACAGTGACGGGGGGGGTGGAGGGGGAGATGGGGGTGTTGGCAGAGGAGGACCTGGTTTCTGGGAGGGGAAGAGCTAGGTTGAGAAGAACTAGTTTGAAGAGCATTTGGGTGGAGAGGAACTGGTGGTACATCGTGGTGGGCAATTGGATTTCTGAGGGAAAGCAGCAGGTCGGAGGAGTTTATATTCTGAGAGGATGTCCTGTGCATGTGAGAGATCTTTTTCAGGTACCCATGAGTCATCTTCAGGAGGATAGCCTTTCCATCTCACGAGGTATTGCCTGTGAGAGGGGTTGCCACAGTGTCTGATGATTCATTCTAATTCATATTCTTCTTCTCCTGCGATCAGATCCAGTGGTGGGGAGGGGAAGTTCGGGCCATGTATGCTGTTCTCATGATAGGGGGAAAGCAGAGAGGCGTGGGAGATGTTGTGAATTTTCCAGGTAGTTGGGAGTCGTAGTTGATAGGTGACCAGGGAGAGAACTTTGGTGATGGTAAAGGGGCCTTCTTTTTTGGCAGAGAGTTTTGGGTGGACAACAGATCTTTTGAGGTTTTTGGCATCCAGCCATACTTTGTCTCCTTTGACAAATGGGGTGAATTTCCCATGAAATCGGGATTTCATAAGTTGGTGTGCGAGATCATGTGCAGCCAATGCTTCATCACAGGTGGCTGATAGTTCTTTGAGTCAGGATTCCAGTGCAGGTAACCGTGTTTCAGAAATAACTGTGGGGAGGGGGTGGGGTTTGTAACCCATCATGAGAAAGAATGGGGATTTTCTGGTGACAGAGTGTGGGCAATGATTGTGGGCGAACTTGGCATTAGTGATGTGTTCTGCCCAGGCTGTGGGATTTTTGCCACAGAAGATTCATAAGTAAGTCTCTATTTCTTGGTTGACCCATTTGGTTTCTCCGTCTGTCTGGGGGTGGTAGGCAGTGCTGAGTGAGAGATCGTACCCTAGCAGTTTCCCTAGTTCTTTTGCAAATGAGGAAGCAAACTGGGGTCCTCGGTTGGAGATTATTTTGTCATATAGACCAAATCTTTTGTATACTTTGTTGAAGAAGAGGGTGGCAATGCCTTCAGCAAAGGTGGTCTTCAATGTGGGACACAAAATTACCCCCTTTGTAAGCCCATGGTCGACCACGACCAGTAAGGAATTGAATCCCGTGAACTTGGGAAGATTGGAGATGAGATCACAGGAAAGCTGTTGGAAAGGGCAAGAACTTTTGGATGGAATGGGGAGAGGGGGGGGGTTCATGGGATGCATGTTGGCCTTGGCTTGTTGGCATGTGGAGCAACCTTCGATGTACTTGCGTATGTAGGTGGCGAGGCCAGGCCACCAGAATTCGGTGGCTACCAAATGTTGGGTCTTCAAGAAGCCAGGGTGGCCTGCGGAGGGATGATCATGGCAGCATTGAACGATAGTTCGGCGGAGGTCGGGGTCATCTGGGACGTACATGTGCTCTTGGTAGGTGAGTACTCCCGCATTATATTTCCAGTCGGAAAGGCAGGAATGTAAGGCCGTAGGTACTTCCCCAGAGAGGGCTTGCAGAGATTTCAGGACCAGGGGGTCCCTTTTGGAGGAGATTCTTAATTTGTCAGTCAGGGCAGTATTGATTAGATTGATAAACAGGGATTGGGGAAGCATGGTGATGTTGTGATTTTTGGTTTTGTCATCAGTGTTACGATTCGCCCCTATTCTTTTCTCCTTGTCATTCTTACTTGTCATCATCGGCTTAACCCAATGCTTCTACTTTGATAGAGTGCTCTAGAACACACAACATGTTCGTCGCACGCCTTTATCTTGTTATCTTTACCTTTCTTTTCTTTTCGAATGTTCTTCACTTAGTCATAGTCGTTCCATAACCTTCTATGACCTTCCATTGCACAGTATATAAGCCTAAGTACTTCGTCCCTTGTACCCTAGCTTAGTTCTGCTCAATCTTACCTCGTTCCTCTTCGTCCCCTCATCGTAACTCACTGCTACCTCTTCAGTAGGCAGACTTACCTTTGAAACCACTTGCTATATGTCCTAGCAAGAAGAACTCTTGACCCTAGTGGCAAGTACCTTGTCGTCACCTCGAACCCTTGACCCTACGTTCCAGTTCTTTGAGCCTACGCTCGTTCCTACCCAGACCAAGCATAACAAAAGAACTAAGCTCCGCATTTTAGGACTATCATTGTTATAGATCCTCCACCATTCCTCCTAAATGCACCACAGCTTTAGAATGAGCCCTATTGCATTCGCATAGGCTCACTACCACAGAACTCCCCTCAGATACTTCATCCTCATCGTCCTCCTCCTCTGAAACATCCCAAGACCCAGACACCACCCTTCCCACTGTCGCCGAGCAACAGGAAGACGTCGACCTCGCCCACCAACTCTCCTCAGCGCTTCACATCCCCAGAATTCCCACGCCACCCTCCCCCACCCCAACTGCCTCTCACCCCCCTCTATTTCCCTTCCAAGCGCCTCACCCTGCTCCTGCCCCTCCCCCTCTTGCTCACACCTTTGCCTCTACCCTACCCCTCCCACCCTTTGCACCCCCTCCCACAATGTCTACCCTCTTGAAACCAGTTGAGCTTCGCATCAGCTCTCCTGACGCCTTTGATGGCGATTATACCAAGGCCACCATCTGGTTGGATTCTGTCCAGACCTACCTCCTCGTCAATGAAGAGGTCTACAGCACCAAGGCAAAGAAGATTGCCTTCGCCCTCTCCTACATGAAGTCTGGAGCCACCTTGACTTGGGCTTCCTCTTTCCGAAAGGACACCCTCTCCCTGAAAACTGATGGCAACACCAAAGGTTTTGGCGATTTCAAAGACTTCGTCGTTGCCTTCAAAACCACCTTTGAACACCATGACACCAGAGCCCTAGCTATCACCTGGCTCTCCACCCAACGGATGCCTGGCAACGCCAGAATCCCAGAACTCACCTCGTTCATCTCAGAATTCCAAAACAAGGTCCAGATCAGCAAGATCGTGGACGAAAACATCCTTATTGGATATTTCTCAACAGCCTTACCTGTCCACCTCATGCGTTGTATCATGTCTATGGACACTATTCCTGCCAAAATCGACGAATGGTATTCTAAGGCCGTTCACTTCCTCACTCAATGGGGGAAGGCCGAAGATATCGCCAAAAGGAACAAGTCTGGTTCCTCCACCTACCACTCGTTCACTTCCTCCTCTCGCCCCTCAAAAGATCCTGACACCATGGACATCGATGCCATCAAACTTGGCAAACTCACCCCCAAAGAACATCGCCGATGCATAGCAGAAGGATGTTGTTTCAGATGCCGAAAGCCTGGCCATCTCTCCAATGAATGCCCTGGCTCCAACAATCCTAGGCCGAAGAAGACCTCGGAAAAGAAGGTTAGGAAAGTCGAAGAAGTTCCCCAACTGAGAGAAGTCAAGGACGATGACGATGAAGAAACTGTGGCTTGGATCTCCTTCGCCATCCCTGGCAAGGATTTTTAGATGGAGGGCATACTGCAACAACCCTCCTTTTCTTGTGCGTCTGTACTTGTATTGTTGATAACCAAACAATCTATGCAAATCCCCGTTCACATCGTCAAACCCTCACAGTTGAAAGCCGTTGGAACCCGTGCCCTAATTGACTCAGGAGCACAAATCTCATGCATCGACTGGGACTTTGTCCGAAAACACAAACTCCCTAAAACCAAACTTGCCACCCCCATCACTGTTAATAATGTCAACCAATCTGCCAACAAGAATGGTCAAATCTGCTTCACCACCTCCCTCTTTGTCTGCATTGGATCTGTGGCCCATCAGGTCACCTTCTATGTCCTCAATTGCAGAAAAGAAAGCGTCATCCTTGGACTCCCTTGGCTTAAGGAAGTCAACCCCACCATCGACTGGACCTCTCGCAAGTTGTCCATCCCTCTAGAGTCTGATCAATCGGACTGTCTCTACCAGAAACACACACAACCCCCTCCCCCAACTCCCGCCACTCCCACTCCCCGACCCCCTTGCCATGTCAATGTCAACACTGTCTGGGACGGACGACTCTTCGACTACATGCAGAAGGAGACTCAACAACAACACCTCCTTCGCAACCACGACGTCCGGGTCATCCAAAGGATCATCTGATGTGGCTCCCACTTTGTCCCAAACACCACCATCGCCAAACTCACCACCGCCACTGAACTTGCTATGGCTGCTGAAAAGGCGAAACCCAAGCCTGTTCTTCCACAAGAATACACCGACTTTGCTTCCATCTTCTCGAAGGAAGCAACCGACCATGTACCCCCCAGCCAACCCTATGATCACGAAATTAACCTCGACGAATCCTTCACCCCGAAAATCGGCAAGCTCTATCCTCTCTCTCCCGACGAAAAGGCAGCTACTGAAGCCTTTCTCGACGAAAACCTAGCAGCTGGAAAGATCCGTCCATTGAACTCTCCCCAAGCTGCTCCCTTCTTCTTTGTCAAAAAGAAGGATGGAGGCCTCCGCCCCTGCCAAGACTACCGATACGTCAACGAACACACTGTTCGAGATGCCTACCCCCTCCCCCTCATCTCCGATCTCGTCGACAAACTCAAGGGAGCTAAAGTCTTCACCAAATTCAATGTCCGCTGGGGTTACAATAATGTCCGTATCAAGGATGGGCACCAATGGAAAGCAGCCTTTATCACTCACAAAGGTCTCTTCAAACCCACTGTCATGTTCTTTGGACTTTGCAACTCCCCCGCAACATTCCAACATTTCATGAACGACTCTTTCAGAGACATGATCACCGAAGGATGGCTTGTCATCTATATGGACGACCTCCTCATCTTCTCCCCTGATACTAAAACCCATGAGGAACATATGAAACACGTTCTACAGTGCATGCAGGAACTTGACCTTCATCTCAAGCTCAAGAAGTGCAAATTTGCAGCCTCAGAAGTCAAATACTTGGGTATGATCGTTCGCCCGGATGAACTTGCCATGGACCCAGTCAAACTCGATGGTATTCGAGAATGGCCAACACCTTCCAAAGTCAAGGATGTTCGCTCCTTCCTTGGCTTTGCTAACTTCTACCGACAATTCATCCCCAACTACTCTAACGTCACCCGCCCCCTCCTCGATCTCACCAAGAAGAACCAACCCTGGAACTGGTCCCCCTCTTGCCAGGACTCCTTTGATGAGTTAAAGAAACTCTTTCTCTCCCAACCGATCCTCCACCTCCCCAACCCCACCCAACCCTTTGCCATCGCAACTGATGCCTCCAAATATGCCTCTGGGGGTGTCCTCCTCCAAACCGATGCCAACGGCGACTGGCACCCCTGTTCCTACCTGTCGCAGTCCTTCTCCCCCACTGAGCGCAACTATGACATCTATGATTGCGAACTCCTCGCCGTCATTCGTGGTCTCAAAGCCTGGTGACATTACCTCCAGGGGTCCCCCTTTCAGGTCCAGGTTTTCACAGACCACAAGAATCTGATGTATTTCCACCAGCCCCAGAAACTTAATCATCGACAGGCTCGATGGTTACTGGACATCTCAGACTTTGACCTTCGCCTCACCCACATCCCTGGAACCTCCCTCGCTGCCCCTGATGCTCTCTCTCGCCGCCCAGATCTCCTCCCTGCCACTGATGACAATAACAACAATGTCACTCTCTTACCCGACTCCCTCTTCGTCAACGTCATTGATGTTGCCCTCCAGGAAAAGCTAGCCTCCTCCTCCGCCTCTGACCCTCTTGTGCTTGATGTACTCCGTGCTACCACTGGTGACGTCCCAGCTCGCTTCCACTCACAACTCTCCGATTGGCAATACAACGCAAGCATCCTGACCTACCAAGGCCGTGCCTATATTCCCCCTGATCTTCATAAATCCATCGTCGAACGACACCACAATCATTTTGCTGCTGGACACCCTGGCTACCTGAAAACTCGTCAACTTGTTGCCTCTGAATTCTTGTGGCCCGGCCTTGCCCAGTTTGTGTGGAAGTATGTCGAGGGCTGCGCCTCTTGCCAATCAGCAAAGGCCAACACCCACCCCACTGTCCCTCCTCTCTGCCCCATTTCCTCTTTTTGCTCTTGCCCCTTCCAACAGGTTTCTTGCGACTTGATCACGGATCTCCCCCTCTCCGATGGCTTCGACAGTCTTTTGGTCATGGTAGACCATGGGCTTACTAAGGGGGTAATTCTCTGTCCCACTAAGAAATCCGTCTCTGCCAAAGGGATTGCCTCCCTCTTTTTCCACAAGGTTTACACTTGGTTTGGCCTCTATGACAAAATCATCTCGGATTGTGGTCCCCAATTCGCCAAGGAACTTGGACGACTCCTTGGATACGACCTCTCCCTCTCCACAGCCTATCACCCTCAGTCCAATGGAGAGACAGAACGTGTCAACCAAGAAGTTGAGACCTATCTCTGCATCTTCTGCGGCAACTCTCCTTCCACATGGTCCCAGATGATCTCCCACGCTGAATTCACCCACAACCACTGCCCTCACTCCATCACCAGCAAATCCCCCTTCTTCCTCACTTATGGCTTTGAACCTCGCCCCCTCCCCACTATCATTGTCGAATCCAACCTCCCTGCAGTTGAAGAACGATTGAAAGCCCTCTCTGCTGCTCGAGACGAAGCTCTGGCAGCCCATGAACTCACTAGACAAGTCATGAAAGCATGCTCTCATGGTAAATTTACCCCCTTCCACAAAGGCGACAAGGTTTGGCTGGAAGCCCGTAATCTGAAACACCTTATCTCCCATCCGAAATTCGCTCCCAAGCGAGAAGGACCCTTTACCATTGTCCAGGTGCTATCTCCACTCATTTACAAACTCCGCCTCCCTTGTACCTGGAAAATCCACAACACATTCCACACTTCCCTCTTATCTCCCTATCATGAAAATGACATACACAGCCCCAACTTCCCTTCTCCTCCCCCTGACCTTATCAACAGAGAAGAAGAATACAAAATGGAAAAAGTGATCCAACACAAGGGAACTCTGAACAACCGATGCTTCTTGATCCGATGGAAAGGATACTCGGCCAAAGAAGACTCTTGGCTTCCAGAATCGGAGTTCAAACATGCCAAGGAAATTCTCCTGGACTATAAGAAGCTCCACCCCTCCATTTTCCCTTCATCCTCTCGCTCACCACCATCCCGTTACAATGCCCAATGTCTCCCCTAGTTGCTCCTCCTCCACTGAAGCTGATGCGGGCTGGAACCCGCCTCCTGAACTCCCTCATCTTGAAACCTTGGACCATGCCTGGGACAGCCTGTGGCCTCCCTCTCCCATCACCACAGAACCTGTTGTTAACCCTCCTCGCTTCGCTTCTCGTATACGCTGCGACCCTTTCTCTTCCATTCAACAGGGATGTATGCTTGCATTCCTTGATAATTCTAACCTTTGTATTTCTCTCTGAAACCACTTAGAACCCAATTCCCCCCTTCATTCCCTCTTTCGTATATATGTTGAACTTTCACGCCTTCACTCCCATGCAGACCTCATCACCGACAACACCGCCTGCATGCATCATTCCTTCCACATCACCGACACCCATCATACCCTCCAGGAGCTTGTCATTTCAGCGATGCACCAATTGGAGATGGACGAGTTAACCTCGGATATCCAGCGCTACGTAGAACATCTTAACACGAGATCTAATACTAACAAACAATCCCCCAAGGCCTCTAGTGCCCCTCTAACTTCCGAGGAGCTTGCCTCCATTGAACAAACAGAGGTAGCCTGGGAAGGTGAAAGAAATCGCCCTCTACCGGAGACTCATCCCCTCTATAACCACGCCTGCTTTCATTGTCATTGACTCTCCCACATCTGGGCTAACTGTATCTATTACTGTTGCCGCCACTGCAACCGGCACGCCCCTGGCCACTTGGCATATCAATGCCCTCTCCTCCGTCGTCGCTCCCCAGCCCCTCTCGTCCCCTCCTCGTCCTCCTCCTCATCTCATTTGTCCTGTCACTCTTGTAGATCTCGCACTTCCTCATCCTCCACTTCCACTCACCCTCTTGCACAACGCCTCTCGTCCCCTCCGATCCCTCACACCCTGCTCCCTATTCCCCCTCCTTCTGGTTGTCGCCACCACCAACGTCTTCCCTGCTCTAATGCTGAACTATGTCGCCTCTCTGGCATGCCTGCCGACGGATCTCTTGACATTAATGAAGAATGGGGATACCCTGACTACGATGCATTTGCTTATGCCAACATGACAGGTTCTCCAGGTGGCGATCGCTGCATGGACCTTTAGTTCATTCCCTTCTTGTTTATTTCTCACTGCAGTTTCGAATGTACTCCGGGGGTAATGTTACGATTCACCCCTATTCTTTTCTCTTCATCATCTATGTTTGTCATCATCGGCCTAACCCAATGCTTCCACTTTGATAGAGTGCTCTAGAACACGCAACGTGTTCGTTGCACACCCTTATCTTCGCTATCTTTACTTTCCCTTCTTTTTGAATGTTCTTTGCTTAGTCATAGTTGTTCCACAACCTTCTATGATCTTCCATTGCGTAGTATATAAGCATAGGTACTTCGTCCCTTGTACCCTAGCTTAGTTCTGCTCAATCTTACCTCGTTCCTCTTCGTCCCCTCATCGTAACTCGCTGCTACCTCTTCGGTAGGCAGACTTACCTTCGAACCACCTGCTATACGTCCTAGCAGGAAGAACCCTTGACCATACAGGGCAAGTACTCCATTGTCACCTCGAACCCTTGACCCTGTACTTTAGTTCTTTGAGCCTACACTCGTTCCTACCTGGACCAAGCATAACATCATGGTTGCGAAGGAGATGTTGTTGTTGCGTCTCTTTCTGCATGTAGTTGAAGAGTCGTCCATCCCAGACAGTGTCAACATTAACATGTTGAGGGGGTCGAGGAGTGGAGGTGGTGGGTGTTGGAGAAGGGGGTTGGGTGTGTTTCTGGTAGAGGTGATTGGATTGATCAGACTCTAAAGGGATGGACAGTTCGCAAGAGGTCCAGTCGATGGTGGGGTTGACTTCCTTAAGCCAAGGGAGTCCAAGGATGACGTTTTCCTTTCCACAGTTGAGGATATAGAAGGTGACTTGGTGGGCCACAGATCCAATGCAGATAAAGAGGGAGGTGGTGAAGTGGATTTGACCAGTCTTGTTGGTAGATTGGTCAACGTTGTTGACAGTGATGGGGGCGGCGAGTTTGGTTTTTGGGAGTTTGTGTTTTTGGACAAAGTCCCAATCAATGCATGAAATTTGTGCCCCTGAATCAATCAGAGCACAAGTACCAACAGCTTTTAAGTGCGAAGGTTCGACGATGTGAACAGGGATTTGCATAGATGTTTGGTTATCGACAATACAAGTACAGATGCACAAGAAAAAGAGGGTCGTTGTGTTGGGGAATGCCCTCCATTTAAAAATCCTTGCCTGGGATGACAAAGGAAATTCGAGCCATGGTTTCTTCATCGTCATCATCCTCAACCTCTCTTAGCTGAGGGACTTCTTTGACCTTCCTAACCTTTTTCTCCAAGGTCTTCTTTGGCTTCGGGTTGTTGGATCGGAAGGAGGGGCATTCGCCAGACATGTGACCAGTCAATCGGCATCTGAAGCAATGCCCTTCTGTAATACATTGGTGTCGTTCTTCTGGGGTGAGTTTGCCAACCCTGATGGCATCAACATCCATGGTGTCAGGGTCTCTCGAGGGGTGGGAGGAAGAGGTGAATGAATGGTAGGTGGTGGAACCGGATTTGTTCCTTTTGGTGATATCTTCGGCTTTTCCCCACTGGGTGAGAAAGTGAATGGCCTTAGAGTACCATTCGTCAATCTTGGTGGGGATGGTATCCATGGACATGATCCAATGCATGAGGCAGACAGAGAGGGCTGTAGAGAAATATCCGATGAGGACATTTTCGTCCACGATCTCGCTGATCTGGACTTTGTTGTGAAACTCCGAGATGAAGGAAGTAAGTTCAGGAATGCCAGCATTGCCAGTCATTCGTTGGGTGGAGAGCCAAGTCATTGCTAGGGCTTGGGTGTCGTGGTGTTCGAAGGTGGTTTTGAAGGAGGAGAGGAAGTCGGAGAACTTGCCAAAGCCGACCGGGGTACCCTGGGCATCAGGTTTAAGGGCAGTTTTGTGGAAAGAGGAAGCCCAAGTGAGGGTGGCTCCTGACTTCATGTAAGAGAGGGCGAAGGCGATTTTCTTTGCCTTGGTGTTGTAGACTTCTTCATTGACGAGGAGGTAGGTCTGGACAGAATCAAACCAGATGGTGGCTTTGGTGTAGTCACCATCAAAGGTGTCAGGGGAGCCGATGTGAA
>JBBPUI010001176.1:0-11618 GCA_038094615.1 Heimioporus aff. retisporus | reverse complement strand
TGTTTAATCTATGTCAGACTGACATATATCTGTTAATGGATGTAAGTGGGATGTTTCAAATAACTGCTTGAAAAATGATGATCAAGATAATCAGTAAAATTATAAGAACTAATGATAAGAAATATATGTGCACTCAATCAAAATAATGGTTGAGCTACTGTGTTGTCATCTTGATATAATGGCTAATAGATGTTTTTTTTGATAAAGTTATATAGAATTGTATCATTCTCTCACAGCTCCCCTGATGCAATTTTTGAGGGGATGGTATCCATAGACATGATTCGGCACATGAGGTACACCGGGAGTCCAGCTGAGAAATAGCTGATGAGAACATTTTCGTTGGTGATTTCGGAGATCTGGATGTTATTGTGGAAATCAGCAATGTACTTGTTGAGTTCGTTCTGGGTGACTCAGGTAGTGGTGCAGTGTGTGGAGAGCCAGGAGATGGTGGTGGCTCAGGTATCATGTCCATCGCAGAAGTGTGCTTTGATTTTCTTTGAGAAATCGTCCCAGGAAAAGGGGATATTTCCTTCTTCGTTTGGTTTGGAGGTAAGGATGGTTTCCCTGTAGGTTGTGGCCCATGTGGCAGCAGATCCTTTGGTCATATATGAGAGTGCGAATGCCACTTTCTTGGCATCATTGTTGTAGACTTCTCTGTTGATAGTGAGATAGAAGGTGATGGTGGCGGCCCATGCTTTAGCTGTGATTGTGTTTCCATCGAAGGGTTCTGGGGTTCCTAGTCTGAGTTCTGTGGGTCTGGGGTGTGAGGGGGTTTCTTGTTCAGCCATGTCAGGCATGTTTGGTCTAGTGGGTTCGAAGGAGTAGGGGACTTCGGGGAGGGTGCAAAGGGATGGGATTGGGGTGGTTGTCTGGGTGATGTCTGTGGCGGCTTCGAGGAATTCTTCATCGAAGTAGTCTGGTTCTTGAACAGATAACTGTTCCGAGAGTTGTTGGGACAAGTGTTGGTCTAGGGTTTGTGTTTCTGGGATAACAATGTCTGTGTCTTCTGGATAGGCTGTTACTGGTGATTGTTCTTGTTCGGACGAATCAGAGTTGTTGGGGAAAGTTTCTGCGATGGCTTCTTCTCTGAAGCAGTTGTCTGGAACTTGAAGGTTCCCTGGGGGTCTAGGGTTTCTGGGGCATTGGTGTGAAATGGTGGGAGACTACAGCGATGGTAGCTTGCTAGGAGAAAGCAATTCCTTTTGTTACACTTGGCCTGGGCAGGAGCAAGTGAAGACTTGGTAGGATCACCTGCACAAGTCAAAGGATCGAGGGACAGAGAGATTCAGCCTAGATTAACTAGCTGCAGGAGTTACAAGGATGCTGACATAGTCAGGGATGAGTCGAGGGTTTTTGGGGTCATAATTGAAGACAATGGTTTCCGAGGTTTCAGGGTTGAGTAGTTAGACTACTGAAGTTCTAGTGAGTCTTGTAATAGAGACAATCAAGGGTTCCTCTTTATCTAGGACACCCGAAGCGAAGGTCAAGGAGTAAGGGGCATGATTCTATTAGGACGAAGGACTGAGGTGAGACTGGTGAAGGCGGAAACCCAAGTAGGAATTGCTTAAGGATAATGTACATGACAGCTGGGTATATATACTACTGAGGTGGCCCAAAGGCACTGTCTAAGGGAGTCATCCTGAGTAGTGGTAGGATAGCCCTAAGGCTGTGGGTTTCTAAGTATAAAGCATGGTGAGCCGTGATCAGTGAAGCTGTCCGTGATGAAGGGAAAACATAGTATAAATAGCGTGAGGCTGTGTGAATAGAGACGCATAGGAAATCTAAGAAAAAAATGATCAGGCTTGACTGACCATATGGGAAAGTTGCGATCTAGGAGAAGAAGCAAGTCTGTACTGTCCAGGAAGAAAAGAGAAATCAAAAGAAGAAGAGGAAAAAGAATAGGGGTCCACGTAAATTGTAACACATACCATGATGGTTCAGAACTTGAAGTCACCTTCTCGTCATACAGTCCCATAAATGTACCTCACCAGAGGTACTCCCTCCAAGCACAGCATTTCCACAGTGGATGAATTGAACAGGCACTCTAAGTCCTGTACATGGATGAGAAACTGAGCCATCTTGTCGACTGTCTTCAAGATGGTAAAAATCAAACCCAGTTTTAAGATTGGATATGACCACCACCCTTCCGTCAGGAGATACTCCCATCAAACCTCTAGGACATAATTATGTATCAATTAAAAACATTTATAGAAATGAAACTAACACCAGAGTCTTCACATAGAAAAAGTGGACCATCTTAGACCTCACAGCATCCCAGAACCTATGATAATGGTCATCAGTCTTGCCTCAACCTCAACATCAAAAAGAGTGTACATGCAGAATACCATGGTGCAGGTAAGCAATCAACAAAGTCTTTTCCGAATACTTCATGCGCCCCCAGCATAAAGATGTTACAATGACATCTGAATGGTGATTGGTAGAAATTGAGGGTGGTGCTTTGATGGTTCCAAGTGGAGTCCAACCACCTTGCATGTTGTCAGGATACAAACCTGTCAGAGTATGAGTGCCCATTTACCCTTGTTATGATGCCAGAGTGACACTTCAGCATGGGCACTGGTTGCCACAATAGCATTGTCGATGGAAATGCATTCCACTGGGAGATTGTGGTGGGCATGAAAGCCAGTCACTGTGACATCCTCAAATATGGCAAGTCAGGATCATGCCGGAACCTTGAGTGGGAGCTTCACAGGAGAGGGAGATACACACTTGTTTCGTGATTTGTACAGAAACCACTACCCCATTGGCTAATCCGCATAGCAGCTGATCTTCTGCATTGAATGTCCATAGAATGGAAAGACAACCAACGCCACCAGTGGAAACTGCATATACCATCTTCCAGGATGTTGTAGACCAAATTGACAGTTCACCATTGAGACTAGCGATGGCCAAAAAAGTTCCATGTGGAGAAAAGGCCAAGGTGGCGACTGTTTCCTTGTGGCCATGTTCCAGAATTTGGGCCTGCTTATAGCAAAGAGGGATGGTAATTGTATTTTGAGTCAAGTTCATGGTTTGGTTTCTTTGTTCAATGCTAAGTAGTCATATCAGGCTGACAGCACAGCCATGAATGTTTGCCTTCGGCAACATGAACAGCCCCACAGTGTCACGTTGGCCAAGATTAGATGTGAAAACTAAAACACAATTATGGCTGTCATTTCACGAAAGCTCTGCAAGCTATGTCCACTGGGGAGTGCGAGAATGCTGTAGCACACTGTGAGCATCTACAATGTGACGATTGACCTTGTTCACAACCCTCAGCATGCTTCTTTATCAAGGTTTGTTTGCAAGTCAGCATGGCTGTGTGCCTGTGTCCTAATTCGACAGAACACTGCTCGAGTGCCAACTGGGCAGAGACTGGATATTGTGCCATCCCATCCATGGCACTTGCCAACACCCAGCACTGCCTTGCATGATCCTGTTTCCTCCTGTCCTCATTGGGTGCCTCTCCAGGCTCAAAACATCCTTCAGCACTTGCTCTTCAAGGTCATCAGCACTGCAGCCATCAACCTCAGCTAACATACCTACACAAGCATATCTTTTCCTTGCATATTTCTGATATGTACCATCTACTGTGGCCCATGATCTCAGGCAAGCATGGCGAAAAAAAAAGTCAGCAAAGGTACACACAGTGAGTCTGTATCACAAAGGACTCGCTGCGCTCATTGAAGAGTGTGTGGGTGCATTGTGATGTCGCCGTCATGCTGACAGGTCCCACCAGGGCATCAGATCATTGCAACTGTCATATCTGGCTGCATCCATGCCACTGCCTGGAGATCTCGCTGCGGATGTTGTGCTTGGTTGTAAAAAGCGCAGGAAGGCTTACTGTGACCTGTGATGTAGACAGGTGCACAACGGGATGCAATGCAATTGGCATGTAGTCTGGTCTAGACTTAATTATGACTCAACATGCCATTTTTATAGCTTGAATTCGCTTGCCCACTCATTCACTTGCACTTTGTGCATCCAACTATCCAACTTCAAGATCAAGATTATCGACTCACAGAGAGCACCACCAGGGGTGTCTGGTTCATCTAGGTTATCCAGACTGCCCTCCCTCACTGCTGCTGTAGAGGACAAACAGTGCCAATGCCTTCGACACAAAGACCAAAATCCCCATTGCAAAGGCCCTTGATGGCTGTAGTGTGGAGTACATTGGGCTCACCCCCCCGCAGCATCAGGATAGCCCCGCATCATCTGCAAGGCATCTACAAGCTTGGCCTTGGGACAAAGATCTGTCACAGAAAGGACATAACATGCATCAGAGGCCATCTTCTCAAGCCCAAGAGCATTAAAGTCTGTTTATCTTTCGGAGATTCTGTCCACTCTGGTCCTATAGTTCTACCTTTCATTTACCAAACCATTGACAGAAGCGGTGTCAACCCAAGACTGGTCTCAGGACCCCCAGAGGCATCGTTGGTAGTGATATTATAATCCACCTTCACAACAACACAAGAACATGTCCATCTTTTCTTCCCTAATTGCCGCTCTGCATCCTTTCAGGTCATCACCATCGCCTACACCACTCTCAAGGCAGGTGCCACTCACATCAGCACTGGTATGTCTTTCTCCACCACCTCCTCACCCTTGCTAGTTGTTCTTGGAATCGGCAAACCTGTTGGTATCACACCCTTCTGTGGTCTCATCACCTCTTTCTATACTCCTAACCATACGGTTCAAGTACAACCTCCCCATGCTTCATAAGACCCAAAGCCTCATGGCCAAAGCCATAATGGTCGACATTCCTTTCATGAACCCCATTACATACGTCTCCCTCTCCTTCTGTTCACACCTCCTTACCTACATACAACTCTCAGCAATTATTGCACCCTTACACACGAGGTTGACATCCATGCCAAGGTGATCCCCAACAGCCCCTGCATCTATGAGATCTTGGAGCCTGAAGACTTTGGCTTGACCCACTAGGTCTCTGTGGGGTATCCAAAACTATTTCCATACTTGACTTTGTCATCTGATTGTTGCCATAGTCACATTTGCTGGCTGGAATAATGTCAAGAGCCATATGGAGCAACTCAGTTTCCAACTCACTGACAATGTTGTTGCCTGCCCCATATACCCACCTCAGTAGCTCGCTCCCTCCAAACAGATCAGCAATGCTACTGCCAAGATCAGGGAACTCTCCAACATCTGCACACAATCTATAGATGACATGGACTCACTCCTTTGCATCTATCACTCTAGCATCCGGAGCAGAGCGCTCACTGTGGGCCAGAGAGAGGCATTTGAGTGTTTCAAGGACTATGCAAGAGTTCACTGCCAAATGGCGTCGCTTCTGAGGTTACTGTCACCGTGTATTTGGTGGGAAAGATGTGAGCAATGTTAACAGTTTCAATGGACAAGTCTATATGTACACAGGTCGCATTGTTGACACTGATCTGTATATTCTGTGGTACACCAACTCGATAAAGGCTAGAAAATGTATAGAACTTCTTTACATCAACCAATACTCAAGTACAGAAGGGAATGGAGGCATGGCCCCATGCCACTTTTCCATCAAATGGGTGGTAGGGTCCTGCCATGCTGAATTTTATGTTGAGTAGGTAGTTCACGGTAGAACTAGAAGAAACAAACTCAGCTATATCTGCTGGAATGTCTAATGAAGTCACTGTCTCATTAAGGCCAAGCTCAAGGCGCTCAGCAGGAGTTAAAGTTGCTAAGTACTTTTTCGAGTACAAGCTTATTGGTAGGGCTTTTGGGGCTGCCCAAATGCTGACCTTCTGGGATGGCACATGCTTGTTGGGGAAAGCACCAGGTGATGCATTCCATTGCTGGTGATATCTTAATCTAAGATACAGCAAGTCCAGGGTTTGGAGAATGGCTGTAGTGTTATGGGATCATCACTTTTTGAGAGTAATATGATACATCTTCTGGCCCTGACCGGCTTCGTGCTGAGACTCATCAGAGCTCATTCCTGTAACACCAAGACCTTCTACAACACCAAACACAGTAGGAAAACTACCAGAATACATTTTTGCAATTTGGAGGTGATGATGGTATAGCTGTCAATGCATAAAATGAGACAGAATAAGAGCAAAACTCATGGGCACACACCTGAGATTTGCATTCATTATGTTGGTGAGTCTTGCACAGTCCTACAGTGGGATCCCTGGGTGGAGGCAAGGGATGACCGGTGGCAGCTGATGCAATCTCATCCTGTGCTACAAGAGCGACTGCCTGTTGCTGCACATATACTTGCCATAGGTATCTGAAATGAACTACAAAAGCATCAAAGATATCTTTCAATGATTTCTGGCATCCAGGGTGTTCCTCTCAAAAGCTGGCTGCAAAGACATGGGAAGCTGATTTGTTCCAGGGCGAACTTGGCATGTCAGTAAAATCAAGGTGAAAGTTATCTGCTGTACAACATGACCCGTTGATTATGTCAAAACTCCGAACCTCGTTTGGGGTTGGGACATTTGTAAATGGTGAAAAAGGCTCATCCCTTTGTATCAACTTTGTGGTGTGCTTGCAGATCAATTCCTAATAAATCATTTCATAAGCGGTATCCAACTAGAAATTCTATAAACTCACACGAAATTCATTCTCTTCCTGCTTTCTATGAACTGGCAGTGACTTGACTTTGCAGGGAGAGGTTGAGGAGTTAGGGGCCTCCTTTGTTCCCTGTGGCATGGCATGCAAGCTCCTGCCATGAACTTGCAAAGCATCAGTGATTGCCAATGTCACAGCATCAGCAACATCCATCTGCATGGTACCCCTCAGGATTTCAAGCTCATTGTGAGTAACCAGTAAGGGATGTCCCTAGAAGGATCTCAAACTAAATCTGGGGAATTGCCAGACCTAGATGCGTACCACAGGGTGTGGAGAAGCATTGCTCCCAGGTGCAACCCAGGATGCAGTGTTGGGGAGCCCCTTGAAATTGTGCATCTCAGGCTTGGGCTTCTGCTGCACCCTAAGTTGTAGGGGATGTGGGAAAGCTGTGAAGTGCTGACTCTAGGGATGACATTAGCGAGAGATGGGCATGAGGTAAACATATTTACCTCCTCATGAACAGGTTGCTGTGGTGCAGGCACTGGGCAGGTCTTCAGAGTTATGGTAGCATTTGCTTCTTTGAAGCCCTTCAAGAAATGTTAGTAGGACAATGAAAAATGGCCAAAAGCTTACATGATCTGCAAAATCAGAGTCTTCTGCAGACATATATTCACTATCTGATGTGGACATGGCTATTAGGTGCTGGACGGTGATCCAAATGATCTACCTTTAAGTACCATAAATCCCATTGTGATGAGTTTTTCATTGTCGTTCAGGTCACAGTGGCACAAAGGAGGTGCATTGTTACACTTAACTTCAGTGTGACTCAGTCTGAGCTACTACACAATCCTTGTCCACTAACCAACAACCAACATGCCTGATGGATAGATCTTTCGACATAGCTCGCCAATCCAGGTGGGCAGCATCACACGAGTTGTGATATCTGACCCCCATGGCTTCCTTGCTGAGCCTGTTTTGCCACCTCCAAATCCCTTGGTTTTGCAATGTTTCATGACACAAAGGAATCTACCCCAGGTTGCATAAGTTTTTTTTTTCTTTTTTTTTCTTTATTCCTCTACTATATACACATTAATTGCCTGACTTATAGACCTCCAGCGCCAGAATCTCACAATAGAACCCCTGATCTGGATGGCAATACTGTGATCTTACTGTCAGTATATCCTTCGTTTCGCATGCTTGGTATTGTTTCATTTTCCTATCTAGCACTCCAAATAGAGGACATACTCCCTTACCAACTGACATCTCTGTACCACTTTCTACAAATAGTGGTTGTTTCCTACTGTACTCATACTTTACCAGGTATCGAGTTGAAAGGGTCACAGGTTATGGGACTCCATTGGCGCTTATTACTGGTTTGAAGCATGAGGTGACCTTCCTATCAAAAACCCCCCTGATGGGCTATATGAATTTGAAGCAGGTGACATTTTCGTTTACTGGATCAAGACCAGCAAAAAGTGTCAGATGTGGATTTGGGAGTGAAGTGGCTTGATTGTGCTGTGGAAAGAAGTCAGTGAAGGACATCACCTTTTTGGCACTGATGGAGTTGAAAGGGTTTTGGTTGTCACGGAGGGTGGACAACCTTCACTTGTCCAAGAAGCCACCTGGGAAAAACAGTATTGACAGAAAGTGGTGCATATCATCCCCACAGGACCTGGCCCATTGATGCAATAAATCATTTCAATGATGAACAGTGAATGGAGAGACAAATTATTTCCTAGTTATCTACTATCACTCATCATACTTGGTCACTTCCCAATTCTACGTATTCTCTTCAACACTTCAAAAATTCTTAAGTACTTCATAGATAGAAACAAAACTGTTATCTATTTTTGTTCTGATCTACATATCTTCAGATCACCAACACTTGTTCCAAAAAAACATCAGACATGTGGCCAATTCCATGACTTTTTGGCAAAGCCGTCAAAAAGCAAAATGTTGCTGAAATGACTTTTCCAAACATTCCGATTCCCAGCATTCCCAATTACAGCACGTTGCAGAACGATAGAGCACTTCCAAAAATAGAGATGTTCGGAGTTTGAAGCTGAGAAGCTCTTGGCATGCTGTGGCTATCACATGCCATTGTTGCCTCAGCCCATTGCCATGCCTCATAATCGTTGCCTGATTTCCCATGTCAAAGGGCTGGTTGTGGAGATGAGCCTGCAAGAAGATTATAGGCCCACTCACAAGAGCGAAATCTGGTCTCTCACTGGGGTTGCAGAGTCAGCTTGGTGCCAGATCAATGCATTGTACTGATGCACTGGTGAAGCTGATGTCTGTGCAATCAAATGTGGGATCCAAAAATGTACATTACACTCCCTTGATATCATGGTAAGAATATTATTTTTGTAACTGCATTTTTTCTTAGTGGGGTTCTGTTGCCATCCAGGAGGCAGAGGTGGCATGGGGAAAGGATCAGGATGGCGATATGCATCTCCATGTGGGCATGTAGCAGGGCACATGCCAGCCTGACCAGCATAGTATGCTGCTGCTGGATGACAGGTATGCTAAATCATTACTCATGAGCAAACGCAGGAGGGGACTGGGGAGGTGCACTATAGCTCGCACTTAACCAGCCATCTTATACTCCCAGCACAGTCTAGCCAACAGAATGTCTACATGGAACTTCAAACTTCATGATTCAATCTTTATTTCTTGATGAGACCAGGTAGTACTCTGCATGACAAACCACTGCACCTGCCAAATTAGGATATTTCAGTTGGAGATATGTATTAAAACCCAGCCCTGCACTGAAATTTTATGGACCACTCTATCGTTCTGTAATGCACTGTATGATCAGGTAAGCCAGATACATGTATGATGCATCATATCTACTCATCATCTGATGCCCACAATTTTCTCTTCATTGCAATGATATCAGTGTGCTTAAGCTGCAATGTGACTGGTCACAACCTAAGGCCCTTGGATATCACTGCACAAGGGGAGGAAAAGGAAAATGTATTTACTCTAGCAAATACAAAGTGATGTAGTGTCACCCATCTCGCCAGCCTTGCCAACCTCTGCCACCTCACCCTCTTGCCCTTGACCACCTCTGCCACCTCCTTGTCTCCCCCAACAACAGTGTGATGACCATGATACTGTGATCATCACATCGTTGTTGCTGTCATTGCCCCCCTCTCTCGTCCTTAATGCCTCAACCACCTGGCTGCCTTCCGCTTCCCTTCATCTCAGTCATCTGATCCGACAACTACAACAGCACGACAACTGCAATACAGTGGTCATCACGTGAAAAGGAAAGTGAAGGTGAGCACCACACAATGTACATGAACAAAACACACATCTTGCGCTACTGAGGATATGCAGCATTCCTGTCCAACTCATGGAGACAATGGTGGCATGCACCACAGGACAGTGGAACCAAGGACACGAGAGAACAGCAGAGTGTGGCAGTGGTGGCTGGCACACCAGGGGATGGCAGAGGGCAGTGGGGTGCACCAGAGGATGGTGGACTGTGGCAGAGTGCACCAAAGGACGGTGGGGTGCGCCAGAGGACACAAGAGGACAGTGGAGTGTGCTAGAGGACAATGGAGGACACAGGAAGATGGAGGAGGACATGAGAGGAGGGCAGGGTGCACTAGAGGATGCAAGAGGATGGTGGAGTGCACCAGCGATCGGCATGCCAGAGGGTGGCAGAGGACAGCAGAGTGTGCCAGCAGCTGGCATACTAGAGGATGTGAGGGGACGGCATACTAGAGGACCCAAGGGGATGGCGGAGTGTGGTGGCCAGCATACCAGAGGATGGCAAAGGATGGCAGAGTGCCAGTGGAGTACCTGATTGTATGCAAGCACTGAATCAATGAGTACTGAAGCACTGATCAGGTGTTGTTCACTGCCAAAAAGTGTAGTGGCAAGTGTGACAATGCACTACTTGACGGCTTGGGCACAGTTTGATCTCCATTGCAAATTTGTTCAGTTATATTAATTGCCATGTGCAGACTGTTCAGACATTCGGAAAGGCCAACTCCTAGATGGGCCCTCAAAGCCATCCTGACTGAGATCATCCCCATCGGCACTGACATGCATCACCAGCAAGTCATCCTCACATGACAAATACACCCTGACGATCCACCACTCCAACCTGGAATATGGATTGCTGAGGACCCAAGGAACAAAGTTACAGATGCTCAAGCACTCAATTGTGGACCCCCATACTTGATAAAATTGAAGAACGCCCCAGCAGACAGTGGGAGAGCGCGTGCCCCACCCTCGACACCAAGCACTTGATTACTCAAATGGTGGTCAGCGGCACAACCCAATTTCTGACCAAAGCATAAGGAATGCCATGCTCTGTGGTCAAATCGTTCTATAACATGACTAGAGGCTTCCTATGGGGTGTTACGCTTGGTCCGGGTAGGAACGAGCGTAGGCTCAAAGAACTAAAGAGCAGGATCAAGGGTTCGGTGTGACAACTGAGTACTTGCCCTGTAGGGTCAAGGGTTCTTCCTGCTAGGACGTGTAGCAGGTGGTTCAGGTGTAAATCTGCCTACCGACGAGGTAGCAGCAAGTTACGATGAGGGGAACGAAGGGGGACGAGGTAAGATTGAGCAGAACTAAGCTGGGGTACAAGGGACGAAGTACTAGAGCTTATATACTGCGCAATGGAAGGTCATAGAAGGTCGTGGAATAACTATGACTAAGCGAAGAATGTTTGAAAAGAAGGAAGAAGTAAAAATAATGAGATAAGGGTGTGCAACGAACACGTTGTATGTTCTAGAGCACTCTATCGAAGTAAGAGCATCGGGTAAGGCCGACGATAGTAAGCACCAATGAATAAAAGGGAAGAATAGGGGCAAATCGTAACATTACCCCCGGAGTACATTCGAAATCGCGATGAGAAACAAAAGGTAAAAGAGGAAAACAAACTAGAGGTCCATGCAGCGATCACCACCAGGGGAGCTGGTCATGTTTGCAATGGCGGAGGCGTCGTAGTCAGGGTATCCCCATTCTTCATCGACATCGAGGGATCCGTCAGCTGGCATACCAGAGAGGCGACGAAGTTCGGCATTGGAACGAGGGAGGCGTTGACGGTGATGATGACCTGAGGGAGGGGGAAT
>JBBPUI010001175.1:0-11631 GCA_038094615.1 Heimioporus aff. retisporus | reverse complement strand
AAAAATGAACTCCACCAATTATTTGACATAACTGATCTTGGAGAGCCTAACAAACTAGTTGGCCTTGAGATCACAAGAAACAGAGAAGCAGGATGGCTTACCATTCAGCAGACAAAATACATTGAGTGCATTTTACAAAAATATGGGATGCAGGATGCAAACCCTGTTTCTACACCCATGGACCCAAATGTAAAACTTGTTCCATCTGCTGATGGTTCCACTGCATCAGAATCAAATTGGAATTATGCATCTCTCACTGGATCACTCATGTATGCTGCTATTGGCACATGATCAGATATTGCATATACAGTGAACAAACTATGTTCCTATAACAAAAATCCTGATATGCAGCATTGGACTGCAGAGAAACATGTGCTGAGATATTTAAAGGGCACAAAAGATTTGGACATCACTTATTCAAAGGAAAATGCATACACTGGATTCTATGGATATGCAGATTCCAGTTTTGCAACAAATCATGATCTGAGCTCTACACATGGTAATGTTTTCCTTTATAATGGAGGTGCAATTACCTGGAGTTCAAAAAGAAGCACATCACCATCACTCTCTACTGCTGATGCAGAATATTCATCAATGGCCAAAGCTGGCAAAGAAATTGTCTGGCTTTGAAATCTCTACACTGAGATTGGCTTTACACCAAAAGAGAGCACTATTTTATATGGTGACAATCAATCAGCCATTGCCATTGGCACAAATGCCCAATACCATAAATGATCAAAGTATTTTGATCTTGATAGCCTTTATCTGAGGGATAAAATTTGGCTAGGGTGGATCAAACTTATTTATTGCCGCTCTGAACATATGACTGCCAATATCCTCACAAAAGCTTTACCACATGAGCATCATAAAATCCACACTTCTGGTCTTGGCCTTCATTAGGCTTGAGGGGGAGTGTTGGAGATGCTACACTTACCAAGCTACATTCAGCCAAGTATTAGCTAAGCCAGATATTTCACACTCAGTAGAATATCTGGTAGTATGAGTTAAGCTTAATAATAATTGCTTCTCATCCTCTGCCACCATGTCCTCTGTGCCAACTTAAGACCCTAAACTTTCACTAGAGTCATCATTGGCCTTACCTGATGCTTCCACTTCAATAGAGTGCTCCAGAATGTACAACATGTTCATTACACATCCTTATCTTTCTTATCTTTGCTTTCCTTTTTTTTTTAACTTTCTTCACTTAGTTATAGATGTTCCACAAAGTTCTATGGCCTTCTATTGCATAGTATATAAGCCTAGGCACTTTGTCTCTTGTACTTTGGCTTAGTCCTGCTCAATCTTATCTTGTTTCCCTTCACTCCTCTCATTGAAACTTACTGCTACCTCTTTGTAGGCAGACTTACCTTCAAACCATTGACTATATGACCTAGTTGATAGAATCCTTAACCCTAATGGCAAGTACTTGGTCTATACCTCAAACCCTTGATCATATGTACTAGTTCTTTGAGTCTATGCTCATTCCTACCCAGACCAAGCATAACAAAGGGACTAAGCTCTGCATCTTAGGACTGTTATTGTTACAGATCCCTCACCATTCCTCCTCAACCCTTCCACAGAGAGCAAGCCCTGCAAAGAATGCACAGGCTCACCATTGTTGAACTCCCCTCTGAATCTTCATCAGACTCCCCATCTCCTGAACCCTTGAACCATGACTCAGACACCCCTCTCCTAGACACTGTAGAATAGCAAGAAACCCTTGACTTTGTCCATCAATTTTCCAGTCATTTCCATCCCCAGAATTCCCATGCCACCCTCCCCCACCTCCATCACTTCTCACCCCCCTCTATCCCCTTTTAATTGTCCCAACCCACTCCAGCACCTCCTTCTCTTGTTCACACCTTTGCCCCCACCCATCTTTTTCTTCCTTTTACCCTCCCAATCATGATGACCATCTCTAAACCTGTGGAACTCCACATCAGTTCCCCTGACACTTTCAATGACAATTACACCAAAGCCATCATCTGGCTTGACTCTATCCAGACCTATCTCCTTGTCAATAATATCATCCTATTGTGAAAACAATATACATGACCTGAACTTCCCTTCTCCCCCATTCAACCTCATTAATGTAGAAGAGGAATATGACATGAAAAAGGTGATCCAACACAAGGAAACCCCAAACAACTGCTGTTTTTTTGTCTGATGCAAGGGATATTCTACTAAAAAAGACCCTTGGCTTCGTGAATCAGAGTTTAAACATACCCAAAAACTTCTTTTGGATTATAAGAACCTTCATCCCTCTGTCTTTCCTCCATCCTCTCACTAATCATCACCACCTCATCACCATGCCCAACACCCCCTCTAGCCATTCTTTTTCTGTAGAAGCTGATGTAGGCTGGAACTTCCCTTCTAAACTTCCTTGTCCCAAGACCTACCACCCTTGGACAGACCACTGGCCCTCCCCTACCCTCAACAAACCTGTCATCAACCCTCTTTCTTTTGCCTCTCATATGTGCTCCAACCCTTTCTCTTCTATTCAGCAGGGATGTATGCTTTTGTTTCTTGATAATCCTAATTTTCACATCTCTCTTCACAACCATTTAAAACCCAGCTCCCCCTTTCATTTGCTTTTCCTTATATACATGAACTCCACAACCTCTACACCCAGGCAGACCTTGTTGCTGACAACACTGCATGCATGCACCACCCCTTTCACATTCTTGACACTTATCATGCCCTGCAGGATTTCATCATCTCCATGCATCAACTAGAGATGGATAACCTAACCTCAAACATCCAATGCTATGTGGAATTTCTGAACTCAAGACCTACCACTAACCAACCATCCCCCGAGGCCTCTAGCAAACCTTTAATAATGGAGGAACTTGTCTTTGTAGAATAAAGCAAGGTCATTTGGGAAAGAGAATGCAATCACCCCTTACCTGAAACTCATCCACTCCATAACTAGGTATGTTTCTATTGTCATTAACTCTCTCATATTCACGCCAATTGTATTTACTATTGTTGCCTCCACTGTAACCACTATACCCCAGGATACTCTGTCTATCAATGCCTACATATTCACCCTTATACCCCAGCCCCACTCATTTCCTCCTCTTTGTCCTTCTCCTCTAGGTCCTCTCATGGATCTCACAGGTCTCAAGCCTTCTCCTCTTCCACTTGTCCCCTCACACAACAACTTTCCTCCCCCCTACTCATCTTAATTCACTACCTATCCCTCCCCCTTCCAGTTGTTATCATCAACAACATCTTCCTTATTCCAATACAAAACTTTGTCATCAATCTGGACTTCCAGCCAATGGATTTGTGGATGTTGATGAAGAATTTGGCTATCCAGATTATGATGTATCTGCCTAAGTCAACATAACTGGGTCCCTTGGTGCAGATTGTTGCATGGACCTTTAGTTCTTTTCTTTTTTTGCTTCTTTAATTTCTCACTATAGTTTTGAATGTATTGAGGGAGTAGTGTTATGATTCACCCTTTTTTTTTCTTGTCATTCTAGTTTGTCATCATCAGCCTTACCTAATGTTTTCATTTTAATAGAGTGCTCTAGAATGTACAATATGTTTGTCACACATCCTTATTTTTTTTATCTTTGCTTCCTGTTCTTTTCAAACCTGCTCTGCTTAGTTATAGATGTTCCACAACATTCTATGACCTTCCATTGTGCAGTACATATATAAACCTAAGCTCTTCATCTCTTGTACTCTAGCTTAATCCTGCTCAATTTTACCTTGTTTCCCTTCACTCCCCTCACTAAAACTTGTTGCTATCTCTTTGGTAGGCAGACTTACCTTTAAACCATCAACTATGTATATGACCTAGTAAACAGAACTCTTGATCCTAGTGGCAAGTACTCAGTCTATACCTCAAACCCTTAAACTCGTATACTAGTTCTTTGAGTCTATGCTCATTCCTACCTAGACCAAGTGTAACAAGTGGCAAGTGTAACACTACTCTCCTTCTAGGGATTGACTTCCAGGCAATCAAAAAGAGAGGAGTCAGCCACTGTAAAATTCTTATAGGGTTAAAAAAGGGAGTCAAAAGCCACCTGGATCATTTGTAGATGGTATGGGGCACTGGGATTCCTCCAATGGAAGTTGACAATAACATCTGGCCCATACACAAGATTGTTGACAGGCTTCCATGTCTGGTCTGTATTGTTGTAGCCTTTTCAATGTACCAGGTACTTCATTCAACATTCTTTTCAATAGCTATTCTTGATGTAGTCTACTTCATACTCTTTCCCCCTTTCCTCCATGACCAGCATGGGCCTGAGCATCACCACCAGCTGTCCTACAAGCCATTTCTTGTATGCCTTCACCCATGAGATATTATCTACCAGGTGGATCTTCATGGAGCATAGAAGATGTAGCTCTACTACATTTGGACCAACCATCTTTAATACTATGTAAGGCCCCAGCCATCACTTGCTCAACTTGCATCATGCATAGAGGAGGCAGAGGTGCTCCATACTGAGCCACACCTAGTCTCTGCTCTAATACATTGGAGTGTTGGACTAGTGCTTGTCTGCCTGTTGCTTCATCCATTCCTAGGTGTTTTGGAGGTTTGTGAGTACCAACTCCATTTGGCTTGCCATCTTGTCTGCACTAGGAGCCTTTGAAGGGGCCTATTCCATTCCCATTTGTGACATATAGGAGTGGGTGGTGTTGAAGGAGGATAGTCCCATAGGTGATTGCTGTTAGTTGTTGTATGCAGCTGTGTGAGAAGTAGCCAGTCCACTCAGGTGTCCTGCCTCTCTGCCACATAGAGGTAGAGGTATTGTTGGAGGTCACAGTTGATCTGCTTTGTTGGCCTGTCTGTCTATAGGTGATGTGAGGTGGAGAGTCTTGGTCTGATATCTAGTTGCATGCAAAGATCCTTCATTACCTGAGAAGCAAACTGTGGTCTGTGATCACTAATGATGGTCTTGGGCAGTTCATGTGTCTTCCATACATGGTGTAAGTATAATCTGGTGGTGTCCAGCACCATTGCTGCCTTATTGCATGGAATGAACTCCACCTCTTTGGAGAACTTGTCTACTACCACCAACACAAAGTCCAACCCATTCAACTCTAGCAGGTCTGTGATGAAGTCCATACTCATGTCCTACCAGGGTCCTTCAGGCAACTTGAGCAGGATCAGCCTCCCAGCAGGCACCTGGTTTGTTCCTTTGAACCAGGCACATCAGTCACATTATGAGATATTGTCTTTGATCTGTGCCACCATCCTAGGCTAGTAGTATTCTCTCTGTACCATCTCCACCAGCTTCTCCACTCCAGGATGTCCAGCCATGAGTACATCATGATGGCAGCAGATTACCTCTAGGTGGAGCTCAGTGTCTTCTGGCACATAAACACAGCTATTGTGATATAGCATCCCATCTCTGGTCTCCAACATAGACCCATCTTGTAACTTCCTCATTGTGTCCACCAGCATGGCAAGGGTGGCATCCATGATGTGTTGGCAAAGCTGATCATTCTCTGCCCTGATGCTTACTGTGTTTCAAATATGCTCTGGTGGGATACCCAGCATCCCCTTATTGTCCTCCTTGATCCCTTCTGTATAATCTTCTCACTGCAAAAGCACATCTGCCTTTCCCATCTTGCTTCCTGCCTTGTGGACCCACTTGTAGTTGAACCATAATGGATGCTGGGCCCACCAGGCCTGCCTCCAATTAAGATCCTGATTCTTCATAAACCACTGAAGGTTTGCATGATTGTTCCAAATCTCAAATTCATGCTTTGTCCCTTCCAAGTAGTGCCATCAGATCTCTAGTGATTGGATAATGCTCAACATCTCCTTGTCTACCATAGGATAGTTCTGCTATTCTGGAGACATCAAGTATGATAAATAGGCAACTGGGTGCCACTTGTCATCTTTGTGCAGCAAAAGAATCACCCTGGTTATGTAATTGGACACATCTGTCTCTAGTGCAATTGTTGTCAGGATGTTATGATTCGCCCCTATTCTTTTTCCTTACTCATTGCTACTTACTATCGTCGGCCTTACCCGATGTCTTCACTTCAATAGAGTGCTCTAGAACATGCAACGTGTTCATCGCACACCCTTATCTTGTTATCTCTACTTCTTTCTTCTGTTCGAATATTCCTCGCTTAGTCATAGTTATTCCATGACCTTCTATGGCTTTCCATTGCGCAGTATATAAGCTCCAGTACTTCATCCCTTGTACCCTAGCTTAGTTCTGCTCAATCTTACCTCATTCCCCTTCGTCCCCTCATCGTAACTCGCTGCTACCTCTTCGGTAGGCAGACTCACCCTTGAACCACCTGCTATACAACCTAGCAGGCAGAACCCTTGACCCTATAGGGCAAGTACTCAGTAACTACCTCGAACCCTTGACCCTACGTTCTAGTTCTTTGAGCCTACACTCGTTCCTACCCGGACCAAGTGTAACACAGGATAGGCCAGGATAACACCAGTTTGAGCTTGTCAAGCACTGCTTGCTGGTCTGTATTCCAATGGAACAGGGTGTCTTTTTTTGTTAGGTTATTCAGTGGCCTGGCCAGTTTGGAGTAGTCACAAATGAACCTCTGATTGAAGTTTACAAGCCCAAGGAAGCTCCACACACCCCAAACATTTTTCAGTGTTGGCCAGTTCAGTATGGCCTGAACCTTTGAGTTGTTCATCTGGATTTCATTCTTTAACACTATCATATCTAGAAACTCCACCTCCATGACTCTGAAGGTGTCTTCTTCAGCTTTGCAAGCAGATTGCTTTCCATGAGGCATTGGAGAACTTCTTTGACCACCCTGTCATGGTCCTCCTGGTCATCCATCTTCATAAATATTAGTAGGTCATCAATGTAGACCACTATTCATCCATCCATACATAAGCCTAGATACTTCATCCCTTGTACTCTAGCTTAGTCCTGCTCAATTCTACCTTGTTCTCTTCACTCCTCTCATCAAAACTCACTGCTACCTCCTTGGTAGGCAGGCTTACCCTTGAACCACCTGCTATACATCCTAGCAGGCAGAACCCTTGACCCTATGTGGCAAGTTCTTCATCCTTACCTCAAACCCTTGACCCTACAGTCTAGTTCCTTGAGTCTATGCTCGTTCCTACCTGGACCAAGTGTAACAAGCAGTGGCTGCACTATCACACCAAGAATGTACTCTTCTAACACAACCCCTCAGATGAAGGTGTGGTAGAAAGTGGAAAAACTCTAAATAAAAAGAAATGAAATACTTCTAATAAGTTTCTCCAGTAATAATGAGTATATTGTATAGTATTTGAGTCTGTTGTTGAGTCCATGTGGTTATGTTGTGGTCTGGTTGTGCTCCTTCCTAATTGGGTAAATTGTGGCTTGCTGGTGAACTTGCCTTAGTATGGTCTTCTCAACTCATGCAGCATCTATAACACAGTATAGCCAATATGCATGTAGCTTTTTTGCAAGATATGTTGAAAGCTTCATCATCATTGTGATGTGTCCATGAAGGCAGGGAGATGTGCTTGTCATGCGATGTGTGGCACTCAAGCTTTTACCATACATGGTAAGTCATAACTCATAGTCATATTGCTCTTGCTTTTGCCTACAGTGCTGCCTTGACCTCATTGATTTCACCCATTCTGCAGTGGGGACGCAACCCCTTCATCTGCATTCTATTTGGATCACATCCAGTCACTTTAATTCACATGGATTGCTTCAGATACATGATAGGCCAATGCATATCACTAACCTTTATAGAGCACAATTTCAACTTGCCTCAGTGATGTGGCAGGTTTGGATGGGATTTAAGATGCCTGGAACACTTTTGGAATGGGATGGATGGCCTAGGTATGTTGCATGTTCATCTGTTTTGGTTTTTGTGCTAACTTTTCATCATTCCAGCTAGCAATCATGTTTCAACTCATTTTGAGCTGTATTGTACACTGCTTGCTGTGTCATCCATCCAGGACCCCTCCCCATCATATATGATGCATTTTACATTGTTTCCACTATCCCCATTGACCATGACTTCTCTTACCTTGCCACTTTAGCCCTCTCACCCTTTTATATCCAGATCTTGATGATATCCATTCATTTCATCAATGCACTTGTTTCTGCTGTGGTGGGGATGTTTCTGGACCCTGTCAGTGATGCCTGGTGCAGCCAATTTGCATCCCATTGCATTCTCTTTGATTGGCAGCAGTTTTGGTGAGCTACCCTCCATTTTGCATTCTGATGCCTTTGTGACCCTTTCTAGTAGCTGGGGCACATTCCTCAACATTGTCATTGTGTCCTAGACACTTCTGTATGCCACCAACAGATCTGCTTTAGGTCTAGGACCTGTGGCCCTGCCATGCACTATTACATCTCTGGTATTTTCACTTTCAAGCACATGGCTTGGGGACCTGTCCTGGTGGTTTTCATATCTATTAGGTGGTTCTGGAGGTGGTTTGCAGTCCCTAGGTGTGTTGTCATTGCTGGTGGGGTGGTACTGATGATCTCTATTGCATGCATCTGCATTTTCACTTGCAATCACTTGTGACACTGTTACAATTCACACAAACCCCTATTCTTTTTCTTCCTCTTCCTTAGACTTTACCTTTCTCCTCAGACACTACAGACTTATCTCTTCTCATAGATCTCAATTCCATGTAATGATCAGATATGCCTGATCATTCTTTTCTTAGATATTACCATGTGTTTCCCTTCATGCAGTCTCATGCTATTTATATTCTCTTTTTCCTTCATCATGGACAACTTCACTGTGATTTCAGGATGAGATGTTGCATAGAAGGGAGCATATAGGAACCCATGAGAGCAGTGGCTTGTTGATCATGATTGATCCAGTGAGCCTTCTCATTATCATCTTTCTGGCCACTCCAGAGTGAAGTACCATTGACAATACTCCAGGTTCCAAGCATGGTGATGACATTTCACATCTGGGAAGCCCAAAAAACATAGTTGGAGGGTCCTTCCAGAGGCTTGATACAACTGGTGATTTCTTGTCCAATCTTGATGGCTGTCATAGTTTACCAAGAAATGAAAGCAGCAACTATGACAAAGTTGAAATCAGCATTTATGAAGAAAACATCAGAACAAGTAGGAAAAATGAATTGGAATTGAACTGGAAGAGGATGAGAACACTCCAGAACAGGATCAGAAGGGTTCAGAAGCATTCTGAGGGATTTCAGAAGTGTCCCAGAATATTTTTGGAAGCATCCAAGATCAAAAATTGTTCAGATTTTGATATTTCTGTGGTTTCTGTGTTTGCTTCTTGTTTCAAAAGTCCTTCCACAGCAAGAGTGCTTGTGTCCACATCATGTGATTGTATGGAGTGACATTTCTTTATCTTCTATTTATATCTTCTCTGAATTCACTTCTCTGAAGATTTCCAAGGATTTTGTTTTCCATACATATTTCCTTCTTCCAGGTAAACTACAGTCCATAACACTTCATTATCTCGGTACCACTGAGAGTCCAGTCAATTGAGGATCTCCTCAAAAGCTTCAAAATGAAGTGTTGAAATATAATGGTAGTTTTCTATAACAGTATGGGAAGAAGAGTTCCAAAAGTAATAAGGCTTAGCACAGGAACAGTACAAAGTGATGATGGATGGTCCAGGAGAAAGGGCTAGATTGAAGAAAGTGTTTCCTGAAAAATGCTTTCTACTAATGAAATACCATTTTTCATCAGAGTAGTGAATGCCATAAGAGACCAGCCATAGCCATTTTATCAGCAATGGCTCTCAAAACTCATGCCACTTTTCTTCTATGGCTCAAGCTTGTTGTGGGCAGTTTCTTTCAAAGACCAGCCCTCTCGCAGCTCCAAGCTCAGTGTTAAGCTGTAGAATCCAATGTCTTGCCAATGCACCAGCTTTTCAGAAGTGGATGAGTTCTTGAGTTTTGATGAGGATGGCTTCTTGAGCAATTTGGTGATGAGTACATTCTACTTGCAAATCATCATAGAATTCATCAGCCTGCCTTTGAACAGTTTATCTGTCAACACCTAGGTGGTCTGATCTATTGATGTAGAAAGCAATGTGTTTGTGGGAGTTATAGTTCTGCCAATATGCAATAGAAAGCTGTTGAGCCATGAAAGTGTACATAGGGTATTTTTGGCAAAAAAATAGCATGCATGTGTTTGTCAAACTTCTTGTTTCATTGGCATTGGGTAAAAACATCCCAACAAACATCTTGTTTTTCCCAATGAGTATAGTAGTCACTCATCCAGTAAGAGTTTTCACTTAGTGTCACAACTCTTCACCATAATAGTAACAGGGCACATAACACTTCAAGTGGGTATGCAAAAATGTTATGCAAACAAGCTTGTTTGCACATGATGACATGATGTTCAGGTGCACAAGACAAGAATAACTTGGATACTCAAAACAACACTTCATTCAAGAATACAGATAAATAGCAAAAACGACAGACTAACTACGACGGTATTGGTATCATCAATTCAAAAAGATCGACATAAAAAACGACGCCATATCACGTTCTAGCCTTTTTGAGTCGCGGAATAAAGGAAGGTGGTTTGCCGACCGTCTTGGACGGCCCTCGAGGCGGCTCCCCCTCCCCTTCGTCCGCACTGTCCAGTCCCGCACCCCGCACGTAGCCCGTGCCCACCAGCACGGGGACGCCCCCCGCCCCGCCATGGGCGAGGAATCCGTTCCGCATGCTCTTCGTCCCCGTCGCGACGAACACGTCCTCCTCTCCTGGATCCAGCTCGTCGTTGCATTGGTCCATGTCCGACGAACGCGCTTCTGCGGTGCGTATCTCTTCGTCGAGCGTCTGTCGTCGTTTGCGTTTCTTGCGCTTGTGTTGGGAGTTGGATCCTGAGCTGGTTGGCCTGGCCGCCGGACGCGGCGTACCTCGTGGGCGACCTTTGCCTGTCAACGTCGGCTTCACCTTGAGGGATCGGGGACCAGGAGGAGTGGATGGCATTCGGTCCTCGATACTGTTCTCGTCTCGGTCATTGTCCGAGCAAAGCGAAGGGGTGGTGACATCGGTTTCGTTGGTTTGCAGCGGGCGGGAAAGAGTAGATAGAGTCAGTATGTCTGATGATGATGCAGCAGATTGGTGGCTCGTATCCGATGACGATTGGGAAGGCGTCTGTGTCATACGGCGCTTCGCTGTGTGATCCGGTCAGGGCAAATCAACCAGAACGAGTAATAAGACATACATGGTGCGCCAATGTCGTCATCCACAACCAGAACATCCGCTTTACGCTTCTGGCCTATCTGGACCTCGGACTCGCTCGTATTTCCTAGCGCAGACATCGCCAATGGTGCGGCCAAAGACGAACCAATTGGCACACGAAGACTCGCCAGCGAACGTCGGCGCAGCAACTCCTTGGCACCGACCTTGGTACCAGTCGAGGTGGCAATCGATGCAACGCTGACGCTCTTGCTCAGACCCGACGGACCGGCTATACCATCACCCCCCATTGCATTCAGACCCGACCCCACCTTTCTCAGTTTGGCGGTTTTGATTTCCTGCAAGAACGCGGCCATTTTTTCGGACGGGACGTTCACAGTGGGTTGCCCCCGTTTTCTGGTTCTCAATCCAGGATTGTTGATGGGCGCTTCGACAGGTGTCATCGCGTGTCGGAGAGACGCGCGAGCGTTTATAAACATGGTGGTTGGAGTACTCGGTCCCGTGTCGATGCGCAGAGGAAGCGGTGGCGGTGG
>JBBPUI010001174.1:0-11634 GCA_038094615.1 Heimioporus aff. retisporus | reverse complement strand
CTCTCTCTTTTCAGTTCCCTCATGAGCCCACACCTCATGAGTAACTGAAGTAGTTCAATACTACTCTTTCCTCTTAACAACTCCTTACCTTTTACCTGCTATACAGCAGAGACCTCTGTTTGTCCAGGATAGTGTTCTTGTATAACCTTTGTGAGTTCCTTCCACAAAGAGACTTCTTCCTCTACTTGCTGCACTGTGCTGCTACCAAACTTCAGCCCCAGCTTGGTTTATTGTTTGGACACCACTATGATCTTGAAAGGTTATTAGCCCCACTTAGCTCATTGCTAGTGGAGACATTATACTTGCTCATTTATCCCACCTAGCTAGCAGATAACCTCTTGCATCCTTGCACAGAGAGAGTCTGGCTATTGCCACATGGTGTTCGTCATATCAGCTGTGATGCCACCATCTGTTAGCCATGATACAAGAATCTGCACTGTGCATATCCATTATGTCTGTGAGAGTTTCTTGATTATATATCAGGCAGTTTATGTCTTAAATGATGATAGACTCTGTATCATTCACATACTTGGCAGTGCTCTCACTGTCAGGATAGTTGGCTCTATGTTCTATTTGTCCTTATTCCAGTTCAATCATGTACTGAATTTATCATACACAGATGGAAATGTAAGTGAACAGAACCCTATCCTTGCTGCATCTGCACCTGCACCTGCCACTGTCCCACTGGTCTTCAACCAAGACCTCCATTGTACAATCCATCTGTACCAGATCCACCATTTATTCCTCCAAGGCCTGCTATACCAGCACCCTTGAGACCCATACAGGTGAGAACCCCTCTGCATCACAGAGAGACCATCCCTAGACCTGTTGATTCATGACTTGTCACACCAGGTATCCCTCATCAAATACCTTGCCCTATCTATAGAGGTGGTATTGAAAGAGGAGAAATCCACCATCACAATGTGAGAGATTATGTTAGATCAGCCCTCGCTAGAGCAAGAGAATATGTTCATAGGTGGTCATCACCTCCTCCAAACTCAAATACTACCATCTTGAATTTGCTACCAAACCCCATCTACAACAATGTCTCTCTCCCTACTCCTCTCCAAAATCTACAACCTGGTTTTAACATCAATGGGTTATCAGGGTCTTCCAGCTCCACTAGAGTTGGTAGTTCCACTAGGTCTAGAAGTTCTGACCCTTCACTATCCTTGCCAGCCACTGGCAATCCTTTTCAAGCAGGATCCATCACTGAGCACTCATCCACTTGAGGCACCTCAGGATCCCTCTCCCCTCATTCTTCCCCCTCCTTTGGTTTGTGGTTGTGAACTATCTCCACAACTGATTTACCCACCCTCTGGGTCCTTACCCAAGATCAATCCACCATTGGATTGCCTTCAGGTCCAACTGGACCAATGGGCTGGGATCATGCAACCCTTTTCAACCAACCCATGGATAAGAAAGTCTGCCACACAGTTTGGGATCATCTAGAACAGGCAGCACAACAAGGAGGAGTGACAGCAGCATTGGTGAACCTACCTTGCAATCTGGCAGTACTACACACATACAACAACCTCCTCCCACAAGGACAAGATCCAATATGCTGTCCAGAGGATCTCCTTCACCACCTAGCTCAGCTACATAGATCCACTCACTGTCAAGTCCACTTTGAGAACACAGATGGCATGGAACTCACAGGCTCAGAGAGCCAACCTAGGCAACCCAGTCAAGATCACCAATGCCTTCATAGGAGTCATATGGGGAATGATCTATGACTTTGATACACTAGTGACAGGGAGCATCATGGACCAAACCCTTCCACCCTCAGTCATTCCACTCTATCAGAGCATGACATTTTATCATGCCTGACCAATTTGCCACCTCTTAACACTACTTCACAAGGTCTGCCAAATTGAGATAATGCCCTACCAATACATAATGGTTCCAATGGAACTGTTTTACCCACTCTACCAGAGGAAATATGAAGCACTGGGATATTGTCACTAGTACATTGGTGAGCTCATTTCATCATCTCTGTGAGTAGTGTTTCCTCATCAGCTTCCTCCAATTGAATCTAGATGTTCTCTTCCCATCGACAGGCTCTTGTGTCTTGACAAGACCATAGCTTCCATCTATAAAGCTGCCAGCTGGGCTTTCCTATCCAAGACATACAAAACATCAGAGAAGAATTTCATGGTGAGAGAACAGGGTTTCAAAATCTTCCAGCATAACATTGTTCTGCTGAGACTATATGAAAATTTCATATTGGTAAAATTGATGCATCCTGATTACAAAATTGAGGAACATGTCTGGGCACAACACACAGAATTTAGATGAGGGGACATTGGGTATCACCAATGGAAAGGGATGAGGATACAGGTTTGAAACAAGTTTATGGATATGGAGTTGTGAAGCAAGTTCTGGATGAACAGAGGGGCTGACAACCACTCTAGTAGGCTTGCTGAATGCATTGCTTCCCTTCATGCAGTCGTCTTGAATGCTCACATCAATGGACTCTCCACCGAGCTTGTTGTTTACAATGTTCTTGGGGAAGATACCAGAGACCTAAAAGAAAGGCTGTAGAAGAGGGTGAGCACAAATGCAAATCTAGCCACCTTGGATAGGTGAGATGAAGTATTCAACTCCTTTCTTCTTGAACCTGTACCACCTACTTGGCCACTTGAATGCTTATGTTGAGGAGCTTCATACAATTGCAACTTGACAGACTATTATCTTTCTTTCTTGGATTGGCATTATGATTTGTACAAAATCTTTCTTAGAGAGTTTCCTTGCCAATACCATACTCACATGAATCAAGATCTATGCTACCAAGGAGAACTCATCACACCTGCCATCCAGAATTCCTACTACTTCGAATACTTCTGGTTCACATCTTTTGGACAACAGGCTTCAAATCCTTTATCCTCTTGATATACACCAAAAGGAGACAAAGATGAACCATTTATGAAGTTCAAAAGAAAACTCTACTGGAATCAAAAGATCAAAGCAGCCACTTACAAGCAACAACTGCAAAGGGATAAACAAGATTGTTTATGGATTGGGACTTTAGGCAATCTTGGAGCTGTTACTCTGAAGACCCCAAAAGGAGTTCACCGTGCTATTATCTATTCATTCATTGGTTACCTTTATGAACATCTGTTTGATGAACCATTTACAGATGTTCATCACTTTCTATAAGCATTCAACATGACTGCCCAAAACATCACTGTTTCTGAAGACTTCAAGGTGGACAACACCTTGCTTACATGAATCCAAACCCTTAAAGGCCATTTCAACTATGTCATGTGATCAACTCACATTGAATCAATCCTCCAATCTCTTTCTGTATGGGGTTGGATCAATGGAACTATCACTTACACTTCAACTGCAGCAGGAGACCAATTGAAGTGGACTGCCATCAATGAAAGGATCATCAAGATCATATCCCAGACACTGGGCAACAACTTTGTCCACCATGTCTCCTTTCAATACAATGCAACCAATGACACTTTGGCTCTTGGACTTTGGAATTGCCTTTCTTTTTTATTTGTCTCATATTGTCTATTAGGCCAATTCTATTTATTCTCACAGTGCATGTATACTAGCATGCACACATGAACAGCTGCAGAAGATATTAGGGCCTGTTTAGTACATGTTTTTTTAATGATAACATGGTGGGATATCTGGTATATTTAGGCGGTCTGTTACTGTTAACAGGCATGTGTCAAACAGACCCTTAACTGCATCACCTCCTTTTTTGAACAGATGACACAAGCAGGCTTGAATATGCCTGACAACTTCAAAGCAATGTTTATGCTGACTCACTTGCCATCTGACTACTCTGCCTTTTGTACCACAATTGAAACAGTATCATCAGCAAATTTCACTCCTGACAACATTATCAGAAAGATTCTTTCTGAGATTGACCTCCATGGATCTAGTGTTCCTTTATCCATGAGAATTCACAATGTGGAACAGAATGAAGTAAGTGGTGCCTTTTGTACCAATGTGATCTGAAAAGGACCTCCATGTACTAATCCTTGGAAATCCAAGACCAGTACAGGTGGAACTGGCTCAAACCAACAAGGTTGAGGCTGAGGCTTCACTCCTTATCAAGGACATGGTGGAAGTAACCCTGCTGGCTTCCACAACCACACTGGTTTTGAGAAAAGGCAGAACCATCCCAAAGCAGGAGGATGAGACAAAGGGAAGGGCAAAGCCCCAGCACACAAGATAATCAGTGATGGCTTTGCATATACCATCACTCTTAATGAGACTGATGAGAATATGGCAATAGAACCAGAGCTTAATAAGATTACCTCTGAGAACACTTACAAGCCTAGTGAATACTGGACAGGCCCAACAGTCTGGTCAGGCACTAGCAGCACCAGGTTGGAGTAGGCTAGTAGTTGCAGTGGCCCCTATCAGAGCAGCAGCAGCAGCAACACCAGTTTGACTTTGGCCAGAAGTGCATTGGCCCCTATTGGAGCAGCAGATGCAACACCAGCTTGGCTTTGGCCAGCAGTTGTATTGGCTCCTGTTGGAGCTTGGTGTGAGGTTAATTGAGTGGGTAAGGCTTGTGAAGCAGAGGTGGAGAATAGTGAGGCAATAGGGGGTAGAGTTGTTTGTGAGTTGGAAGTTGGATTAGACATGTTTTATGAAGTTGGATGTTATGCTGGTGATGGAATTAGGCTAGAGCAGTGGAGCTCATAACCTCTAGTGAAGATTTAGGGCCTTAGGACTGTACAGAGGACATGGTGGCAGAGGATGAGAAGCAATTATTATTAAGCTTAACTCATACTACCAGATATTTTACTGAGTGTGAAATATCTGGCTTAGCTAATACTTGGCTGAGTGTAGCTTGGTACTGTGAGTGTAGCATCTCCAACAAAGAATCTACCTGGAAAATCAAAAATGCAAACCACTTTTTTGTGATCTAGGGATGGGAGGCATATCTACTGATATCTTTCTAGGAACATATCCCCTTGAGCCAAGCTTCTCTGGCATTGTTGGGACATGTATATGAGACCTGATAATCACTTTTTGGACACATTCTATCCATAGAATAAACTTTCACAATGTTTTTTGTATTTTTTGCATTTTTTTGTTATTTTTATTTATCTACCTATTTTATACTAATACAAGCAGTCTAAAGTGTTTGACTATTATATATAATTCAATTAATAACTGTGTAAACATTTACAGGAGGGAGGGAAGTGGGTAATCCAATAAAATATGTTGTAGAACATATGCTAAAAAGGGATATGTTTGGTGTGCTTTAAGGTTGCTTACATAATATGAAAAATGTGCTCACAGTCCCACTGTATTATCTAAAGCCTATGATGCATCATGTTGCACAATATAATGTCCACTGTAATTAGAGTAGATACATATATGGCCACCACATATATATTGCTGGGCCCCTGCTGATGCAATTGCTGCCTCAAAACATCTGCATGCTCAAGACTCCACCATCTCCTCATCAGATGTGGTTGCACATTCAGTTGCAGATCAACCCTATCTTGGTGAACTGCATGCTAAAGGATCATAACTGACTTTGGAAGACTGGTGACCAGATAATCATTAATGACTCTGCTCACCTGGATACTCATGGTGTGCTTTGTTTAATTGATCTTGAAAGTGGCTTGGCAATGGTTGAGACATTGGACAGGTTGGAAAAATTTATAGCATCACTTGCAAATTTGGAGCAATCTATCTCAATTGGGGACATCCTGCATGTCATCCCCAACAGTCATAGTGATGTGCTAAACATTCATCACTGAAGTATAGGCAAGTTTGGTACAGTCATCAATGTCAACCTGATAACTTATGAGATGATACTTCTCAATAATACCAACACACCAATGTTCCCTGACAATGCTTTTGTTCTCATTCTTACAGTACTTGCCCAGATCCTTGCACCTCCTTCCCTCCTGGAATCCCTCATCCCTGACCTGTCACTCCCCAGACCCTCCATTCCTGCTGCAAAAAGATCAACCAATGATATTCTGATGGGTGACATCATGATTTATCCCTCATCAACTGGTGTCCCAATATATTGCATGGTGGAGCCTCACCATCATGGGATGCTTTAGCTGTGTGTCACTGATAAAAAGCACTCATGCAGCATTACTGTGCCATCAACATCAGTAATGATGTATATTCCTCTGGTTGGCCTGACTTTCACTCCAGAATGAGGCTATAATATAAAGCAAGGGGATGTTATTGTGGTAGTGCACAGCAATTCAAGGGGTAGGAAGGGCATTGTTCAGGAAGTCCACCTGCATGAGAAGTTGTTGCAGGCTATTGACTTGTTTACATTGGTATGTCTTGGTGTACATTTAATTCACTCACAAGTTCACTTATGGTTATACATACCAGCATTCTTTCTTAGTACCAATTGAATTTGCTGTGCACAATAACTTGATGTCAGAATGTGATGAAAGTCATTGCTATCATAACAAGGAGGTCATTATTATTAAAAGGAAGCTTAAAGGATGGTGAGGAACAATTCTGGCCATCAGGAAAAACACAAATACCTGTGTGGTTGCTTCTGAAAATAGATCTCAAGTAGTCTGTGACAAGGATCATGTCATAGTGAGGTAAGATTCTAATTCATTAATGTGTCTGTGTTTTGATGCTCAGGGTAGGGGGGATGGTGCAACTCTTGCCGACTCTTGCAGGAAAAGTATTAAGCCTGAATAAAGTATTGGAAATTATGACTGCCTTCCATTGTGGTCATATTGAAAACACAGTCACCAGGTCCAGAACACCACCCCTAACTCCATCTCAAGATTCCACAGATCCCCTTTCTGGCCTGTGGGTGGTTGACATGAATGATGTTGCCACATGCTCAGAGCTGAGTGCCCCCTTAACAAGTATGTTGTTTTCTCACCCTCACTTACTCTAAACTAATGGCTTTCAGAGCACAATTCTATACTTGATCTGATCATAAAAATCCAGCTTCAGGAGTACCATGCCTCATTCAAGATTCAAGGTTGGCAGAGTAGCTACAATGATCACATGGTGAAAACCAAAGTCCCAGATCCTTTGTAGTTGGCCACAGGCAGGCAAGTACCCCAAGGTCATCTCACTGTACAAGTAATATCTCACACAAGGAGTGCTGTGCTTTTTCAGCTGAACATTCTGGAGAGATGTTTGGAATAGTATGCCCCCCACAAGAAGAACACACTCTGTATGGTTATACAGTGTAAAGTAGGAGCTGCATGCATACCCATTGGTACAATGCTTCAGGTTAAAGCATTCTTGACCTCATTAAAACTAGTTATAGGGGCAAATTTGGATGGTTCTTTACCAAGTGAGAAACAGCTGCCCTGGGAATGGGTAATTCATGTAGAGCTTGCACCATAGGCTACCACTAGTAGATATTATTATCATTATTTTCCAATCTAAACTAATCAAGCATCAGGGGGAATTACCAATATAACTAATACTACTACACTACTATAGTCTGCTGGTGGTGATTCATTTCTGAGTTTGAAATCAGCCATCACTATTTAAGATCCAATTTTTCTCATGTTGTTTTCTCTCTTCCTTCATTGATCAACTAACCCACTACTAATACACTAGTAATAAACTTGCTGTACTCTTTAATGTATTAAATGTAGGAAACAAAATACAATAGGTTACCATGGTGATCCCCATTGTACAAGAAACAAAAGATCAATGTTATAGTAGGGTTCATCTACTCCATCACTGAACAAAATGTAGTAACTAATTAGGTATCAATAGATACACTTGCTGCTCTTTAGCAGGTGTGTTTGACAACAATTAAGGGCAGTATGATAAATGCCTTCATCCTACCACATTGCTCATTTCTTATTTGCAAACATTCCCATGTCCAGTCCTACAAACACCACTTCCAGCAATCTCAATGTTCCTAGATTGTTAATATCCAACACACTTCACAAAATTGTGATACCCACCCAGACAGATGGTGAGGATCATATCCTACCAGAATTTCCTCCCCACTCTAGATTGCTAGATGCATTGCAAACCCATGCATCATTTATGCAGATGGTATGTCATATCCATGAGCCATGATTCTGGTCTAAAGGATGATATAGGCAGGGGAGTTCATAAGATGCAATGCTGCATGGGCAATCAACACAGCTATCCAGCATGTGCCTCTTCTCCAAGCCCACCATGAAAATGTTGAAGCTTAGGTAGCATCTGCCAATCCAATTCAAGTACCATCATATCACCCATATCTGCACTTCCAATTTTTAAGAAGAAGGCGGGATGTTGCTCCCTCCTCTCAAACTCAAATTATTGAAGGGAATAGCACTGCTACACCCCCACCCATATCTGACTTTGATTCACCCCATTCACCCCCTCCAGTCAGTCCCCCTCAAATGCCCACCCATTCTTCACAAGTGGTAAGTCAGATGTGTTCTGTCTTTTTGATCATTTCTTGATCATCCCATAGATAAAGACAGGCATCAGGATTTATGCAATATCCAATCTGCTGATCATTACATCCCAACCAAGATCCTTTGGTTGATACGAGATTCACAAAGAATACTTGTGAACATGTAGCAGCTGTTCCTTGAGTCCTATAACAGGTCTGTTTTTTTTTTTTTTTTTTGGGTTCTACCATTAAAAAAAAAACATTACATACTCAGCAATGTCCCATATGACTTGCCATTGAGAGGGGGTGACATCTGTATATCCCTCAAGGAGTGAAGATGAAGAAATGGCTGTTGAACACTTGACTGATGACTCTGTCATACTGGTGCCCTCCTTCACCCCCTCCACTCCCACAGTACCAGAAACACTTGGTCATCCTACACAACACCCCACATTGAGTGAACCACACCAATTCATTACACAGCAGCCCATGTGAATAGATATTGACAACTTTACACTGCCTACATCACCTCTCCTCCCTGCCTCTCCTGATTTGGTCCTGGCCTCACCCCTTCCCCCATCTCATCTACCACAGCAACCCAAGAACCTCTCCTCACTCCAGCAATGGCAACTCCCCCTCAACCTTTATGTGAGCCAGCTCCCCTCAACAGTGTTATCCAATATATGGTCACAGAACATTTGAATCTCACTTCTGCAGACTTTGTTGAGGCCACCATCCACAGCTTGGTAGATGCTTGCATCCCTTGGCTAGAGGAATTCATTGGAGCAAAGATCAGGGCCATTGTCTTTGGTGTGTGCATCCTGTAGAAGGACTCAAGTGAAGATGGTTGGAATGGTGATGACAAAATGCTACAGGAAGGAGCATCTTTTTCCTTGTTGAAAGGGAAGAAAAAGCCCAGCCCTCACAGCCTTGCAAATCATTTGCATGCATGTAGCATTTCCTTTGGTTGTATTTCTCTTAACCACTACCTTGTCCAGACCACTTTCAGAAAATACCTATCAGAGAAGGGTGTAATGGAGACTTGAAATATCAAGCCTAAAATGCTTCTGCAGGTCCCCACCACCCAATTTCAAGCATTCATTCAAGATGGTGCATCACCACCAACAATCAACCAAGTTACTCTTGATTGGAGCATGTCCTTGAAATTGTGTCCATGGAATAAGGAAATGATATGCCTACTAGCCCATGATTTCCATGAGAAGGTCAAGACAGGATCTTACCCAACTGTGGTCTACAATGCTGAATCCATGGATGTTAGCACCCTCAAATGCATGTGTTGGCAAAAGTTAAGCCACACCCACCAAGGCTGCTGTTGTCAAATCACTATGGCTACCTATCCCAAAGAGCAGCAGCAGCTTGCCATATCACAAGAGACAACAAGGTGATTCACTCAACAAAAGAAAGCAAGGCCAAATGGACAGAAGCACACTGTAAGTCCCTGAATGCATGCTGTGTAGACATTCACTTACTTCTCCATATCTAGATGTTTGCTAGATGGCAAAAAATTGCTCAAGAGAACCAACCCTGATCCCCTGAGTAATGGGACCAAATCCTCAAAATCATCCATGGTCTTGGCCTGGATGCCATGAGTGGGAACAAAACAGACACATCTCCTGGTGTGTACCCAAAATTTGTGAAGTGGATTGGAATACCATGGCACAGCCCTTGCATTTCTGAATTACTACAGAATATCAACTCTTATGAACCTTCATGCAGACAAGAAAACTTGAAGACTCACATAGGGAACATGCTGTTCCATCACTACTATGGAGCACACAACAATTCTGAGTCAAATCCTGTTCCCAATCTTCCACAGAACTGGTATGCAGATAGCTGGTTTAAGGGCCTAACTGCAGGCCAATGTGCTATCCTCTCTGTGCATGATGACTTCCCAGTACTTGTTTTGATATGAGTATTCCATTAACTAAAATTATTTTACTGATTATAGCCAGGTTCCTTATGGAATCCCTAGTGCCTGCTGAGTGGTCCACTGGGTGGCCCACTTAGTGGACCCCCTATATGTTCTCCATACATATTCAAAATAAGATGCTCTCTATGTTTTATATAACTATTTAGGATGAGTCTTGCCATAATGTGATCATAGCATAGTTAGTGTATGTAATCATCACTGTTTTCCCACATAACCAGACTTGTTCATGCTATACATAACCATATCATACATTTAAAATGTAGTTAAATAATTTCATCATGGTTAGCAGAATAAATTGTTACTATTTGTAAGTAGATATGCTCATGAAACATTATGTTTACTCATTCAAATAATATTTGATAACTATTCTATTACCAGTATGACCTAAACACAAAAGAAATTAATTGTGAAAATAAGTTTTTTGCTATGTACTGGGAACATATTGGTTGTTGCAGGTGAAATATGTTACAATTTGCCCCTATTCTTTTCTCTTGTCATCCATGCTTACTATTATTGGCATAATCCAATACTTCTATTTTGATAGAGTGCTCTAGAACACACAACATGTTTGTTGCACACCTTTATCTTTGTTATCTTTGCTTCCTTTTTCTTTCAAACATTCTTCATTTAGTCATGAAAGTTTCATGACCTTTCACAACCTTCCATGACCTTCTATTGCATAGTATATAAGCCTAAGAACTTTGTCCCTTGTACTCTAGCTTAGTCCTGCTCAATCTTACCTCATTCCTCCTTCACTCCCCTCATTGTAATTCATTGTTACCTCTTCAGTAGGCAGACTTACTTTTGACCCACCTGCTATACATCCTAGCAGGCAGAACCCTTGATCCTGAGTGGCAAGTACTTTGTCAACACCTTAAACCCTTGACCTTATGTTTTAGTTCTTTGAGCCTATGCTTGTTCCTATTCAGACCAAGCATAACAAAAGGACTAAGCTCTCTTTCAGGACTGTCTTCATTACAGATCCTCCACCATTCCTCCCAGAACCCCCTCCCACAGAGAACAAGCTCTGCATGGTATGTATAGGCTCACCACAGTAGAACTCCTCTCAAAAATTTCATCCTTATCATCCTTTGTCTCTGAAATCTCTCACCAAGACCCAAACACCACCCTTCCTTCTGCTGGTGAGCAACAGGAAGACATTGACCTTGCCCACTAGCTTTCCTCAGTGCTCCGCATCCCCAGAAATCTCACACCACCCTCCCCCACCCCAACTGCTTCTCACCCCCCTCTATTTCCCTTCCAAGTGCCTCACCCTACCCCTGCCCCTCCCCCTCTTGTCCACACCTTCACCCCCATCCACCCTCTCCCACCTTTCACATCCTCTCCCACT